>JAQFYB010000415.1:0-55897 GCA_034694085.1 Pogonognathellus longicornis
TTTTTGTTCGGCCTTGGTTCGGCAAAAAGTTCTGTTCGGCTTTGGTTCGGCAAAATGTTTGTTCGGTTCGGTTCGGTTCGGTATCTTGCCCAAAAATCTTGTTCGGCATAGTGGCCGAACAGGCCGAGCCGAGCCGAACACCGAACATGTTCGGTTCGGTCGCACCTCTAGTAAATAATATAAGAACCGACTGTAAAATGTGTATAGACTGCCTGTTGGTTTTTATACAAAAATCATGGCATAATAGGTTTATTTATGTCGGTTTCTGTATGAAGTGGAATTAAGATGACAAGGAGGTTGTTTTTGTACTAAACATCGTAACAACTAACTGTGTGTATAAATGCAATCTTAAGTAAATATTAAAAGCGTAGGCTTTTAACTATAATGTTCTGTAATTATTAGAACTGGATTGGACCAAGTATTTCTATTGCAATATAATGCGGGTGAAATTACATGGAATTAGGAGTTGTGTGCTTCATCATGACATTAGTAGCATTTTAGTAGACAAAAGCTTTAGACTTTAGAGTTTAGAAAAGAGTATATAGCACTATACTATACCCAACATTAAAACACAATATCTCATCATATTAGGTATGTGATATGGCACTATTATTAACTAAGTTGTCCTTTTGGTAACAACTGAAACCGCAGGGTTATCCTTTAACGAGGATATTATTGTCATAGCAGGAGGAGGCTACTAGACACTTATAGTATTGTAAATAGTTATGTGTGCCAATTCTACAGATAATTCTATGGCTCTCAATAATCACTTAATCTGTAGGATTATTTATGTATTTAAAGGTGAGTGGATGGAAGTAATTTGACACAAATACAGCTACCTCCAAATTCCATTCACCACTGGGGAAAAATAGACTGCCTACTGCGTACTAATGGTGTAACATAAGAAAATTAGGTGAATATAGAACTAATGACTGGTAAATATTAAAGCACAAGTTAGTGTCTATTGCACAAATATAGTAGATAGATGGATCGTCAGTATACTAACAAAATAAATGTTCCCTGGTGTTTTTCCGTAATGTAATATTAATACTAATGGTCCTAGGCTGCTCTGACTGGGGATGCGGATGGTTGTGTTATGATAAAACAAATATAGACAGAGCCGTGTAATTATTTGCCCTTCTTGCTAATAGTAAACGCACGCTAGTCTTTTCTTCATTCATTCATTCTTCGAATCCTAACACACACTGTGAGATTGCAACAGTGACACATTTTATACTTCGCTCTGGTAATTAATATTACATACATATTGCATACATACTTGTATCTGTACTTATAGATACAAATACAAGTCTCATTTATAAATATTTAGCGCATTTCAAATTAGCTATAGCATTTAAAGAGAGAATTGAATATTGCAACACATATAGAAATTGCCCAGGGGCAATGATTTGCAAAAGAAAGTTTTAATGTAATTGTACGTAGTATAAACGTCATTTAATTGGTAGTGTGATGAGCATCAATGTATGATTTTACAACCAAAGACTTTGTTTCACAGCGGAAGTAGGTGGAAAGTGGAAGCACGTGGAAGGAGGAGTAAATATTGAAACAGCTATAGTGTTGGTTCAGTTTTTTCAGTTCAGAGACATATTACATTAGATTTCCATGAAGAGCTCCTCCGTGTCAAAGGAATTATTATAAATATCACTAAAACGTACAGCAAACGTTGTAATACTATAAGTTGACTCTACGGGAGGATTGTATAAAAGTTTTGTGGTTCTAAGGCAGTCTTGTCACTCTGTTCCATTTATATCAGAGCTGGAGTTAGAGCCAAGTTCAGTTCTTGCATATTAAAATTAAAGTCTGAGAACATGAACAAATATGATGGAAGTAGTATTTTGAGTTTGTGTGGAGTTGTTGCTCTCTGTGTGCATTTATATTGACAATTCACTCTCACAGTCAAATATGCAGTGCACATTTGCTTCTCATGAATCTCATCGGAACCTGTCATAACTTGGATAATATATTTTCACACATGCAAAAAGATTTTTGTATCATTCCATTCATTTAGACTCTATGCAGTCAGTGGTACACTTTATGCTCCTGCTCCTACTCCACTATAATGTAACAGTGAGACTTGTACATGTAATACTAACTCGTATTACGTAGGAGGTGGTTGAGTTGGGTTGCATTCCGATAAAGATTTGAGTACTTTCAACTGGTGTGTCTTTTAAAGTCTTTCTCTTTCACAGGCTCAAAAAACATGTAGTATTTCTCTCTGTGTTGGTTGTAGCTACTCCATTCAGATGAGTTCCCTTAGTGGCTCCACGCGGCTCTTTTTTGTCTGACATGATAATTTACTACGTGTCTGGTCCAGTGCAATGTCACAATTTTTTTTATTGCTTTCCTACCAAAGCGGATTCACCCTCAGTATCTTCTTTCGTCTGTAGCAAAGCTTTTATTAGGTTTTCTTTGATTATTGCAGTATTTAGAACGTACTCCATTTGAATTGACTAAAAGCAGATTATCAAGATTACTTGGGACTCTACTAGAAACCTTTGCTGGAATATTGTCTGTACATAATGCAATATGGAATTCATTATTCGTGCTTTTTAACATTGAAAGTGAATCAAACGAAAAGTGTCGTCAATAAATTATGTCTCTTCATGAATAAATATATCTGAATATTGGATTTCTATTCAATGGATTAATGCAACTCACATTTTCTTGTGTAAGAATTGGTTTGATGATACGCTAATACGTTATGAATAAAATCAGTGAGAAAGTTTTTGTGGGTTAAGATATTTCACGTGGAAAATTTATAAAGGAAATCTCCGATATTAGAATGCATATTAACTATTCGGATTAGTTTTTTACTTAAAATCCTTGCATTAATAACTCTGCTGTGAACATCAATATAGCACAGTTTTTCTCAGCGAGGTTTTTACTTTCGTACTCCGAAAATATTAATAGTGTTGGATTGGTTATAATTGAGAAAGTAAAGAAGGCATTTGCTCCAAGCTCAATGATAGGTCATATGTAAAATTTCTAATCAAAACTTCAGTAGGTAGTGTTGTAGGAATTGCCAGTTGTGTGTGTCTGCACGGGCAAGGTTATCTGTTGATGACGCCGAAAGAGACTCTCAAGTTTTTTAGTCATTTTCCTCGTATCTCGATTTGTGCTCTAATTTATGTTTGTACATCATTCGGAAAGTACGAACTTTGGAAATGTAAATCAAGAGTACAAAGTAGAGTTTCATTTCCTTACTCCTAGTAGGTACTGCATATACTGCAACTCTCTTTTCTCTCCCTGTGTTCCAATTTCGAAGAGATGCACAGAGATAAGGATTCCCATCAATCTGCAAGATATGAACACTATCTATCTCACTGTCTCTCGCCATGTCCCCTGCACTCTGTGTTTCTGTGTGTAACTCAATGAACGGAGAAATGGACAAGACAGAGATGAAGATGTGCGAAGTACAAGAACAGATACGCACTAATTATCTCTTAATGTAAATGGGCACAAGAAGATAGGAAGGTGCTGGTAATAAATGAGAATTGACTTACATTATACGTACAAATACGTTCAGTCCTTCAACAACTACAAACAGAATATATCAACAACTCCTTCTTCTCAAAAGAAAACGGATTTTTGTGTTTTTAAAGGGTGTATTAAAAAATTAAACACAAAATGAATATGCGTTTCTTTTGAATCAAAGACGAGCACAAAGTAAGGTTTACATTTTGGATGCCCATATACATATAGCTAGTACTATTAGTAAATTGGAAAATTAACATACATATATTTGATGTTGCTCCTTCATTTATTTTGCAAAGTCACCTGCTTTCAGTTTTTGCTCCACTCTCTTTCCACTTGAGCCAACTCTGATTTTAGCATTTCTTCGCTGCTCTTACCGTATTTTATTTTCTTAGAATTATTTTCTATTTCTAACTCTAGCTTTATACAAACACTTTCTTCAGTCGTCAATCTTTTCCCATACGGTTTTCTTTACATCATTTCATGTAAATTTTGTTTTAGATCTTATTACCACACCAAACTTTTCTCTACATTTATAGCCATCTTTTGGTTTCTACCTAATACGGCTCCATGTTCGCCATTTGAAAAGTTTATCCTGTCTAGATCCTTAATTATTTTTACTTAACTCGGACTGGCTTGAAGTATAATATGTACCTACAGTGTGTGCCGATGTAATATTTCACTTTGTATTTATCTCATTGAAATGCCCATTAAATAAGACACAATAGAGAACTAGAGCAAATAGTATGTTTTATATTGCACTGCTTAAAGGTTTTCTTTCGGCGTTGGTCCGTTGGGTTTACTCCATGGCTAATGCTGACTTGAGGTTTTGGCTTCAGGTTCGTCTTTTATGTGCCTGGGCAAAGAAACCCAATAGGTTAGGAGTGTACCTTAACTTCTACATCATTTTTGCAATCTACTAATTATCTATAAGTGTTTGCATTACCCTCAAATTGGAAACGTGAGTGGAGCAAAGAAGAAGAATAAATGCAGACTCCATGAAAGAAAATGCTTTCAATTAACCCTCACCAAGGACTTCTCCTCTTTTCACTCAACCTTCCTACTGGTCAATAGAAATTCTGTTTCACCGCAAATGTCTTCTTCATACGTGGCTACTAATGAGGTCTGCATCAATGTTCCACGTGTATAGCAAACATTACATATAATTGCATAGATTTACATGGTTTAAATATTCCTCAACATAAAATCATACTCTCATAACACCATAGGCATATAGTATGTGTTATAGAAATATTATGATGTACACGATATTAAATCCAATATAGTTTTGCAAAGCAAAAAATATTAAAGTCTTTACCTGAAAATTACTTGCTACAATATCAAAATGTAAATGATTTTTTTATGCATATCTACTTAAAATAGTAAATAGCGACCAATTAAATTTTGTTGAGCTTGCAGCATGCAAAACTTCATTTTCGTGGAACTACTATGATCAACATTAGTATTGCCTTACAAAGTTCACGTTTGTGACAAATGGCTAATAAACTGTAAAAAAATTCGCACAACTCCACATTATATTCTAATAAGATGGGTTTAATGAAAAGTGTACGTACTTGGGAATTCCCTATGTATGGGCAATGTAATACCGAGTTTAATATTGCTACAACATTACTACACCCAATTTTATAAATACGGCAGACATGTACACTACAACACATCTACACCTGGCTATTGTCCAGCATTAAAGTGATACTGTGTTGTGTTGGCTGATGATGATTTACACCACATGGCCTGAAGACTGTATTTCACCGTTTACAACGTAGTCCTGTCTCTGTAGAAATGTTTAGTGTAGACTTAGAAATGTCTACCTACGGGAAATATTAAGATAGCTTGATTGTCTTGAGACAAGACAAGACACAGGCTATACTATTATTATTATTATTATTATTATTATTATTATTGTACAGGTTCCTCACATTTATAACAATAATGAGTCGGTCATACATAGAAGTAGTGTAGTAATTCTAAGGAGCAATAGCGTATAGTGTACTAATGCTGAATAATATAATATTTCTTAGCTTTAAATGTAATACTACGTAAAACACATTATTTTCTAAGCACATAGCTAATACCTAGACAGTTGTGTATTATTGAAGGTAGTATGATATCATAGATGGGCAAACATTGTTGCCGAAAACATGAGCAACGTGTAACATTGGCATTCATTATGTGTCCTGCATGGTTAGTCAAGCTATGCTTTGAACAATTCCTAAGGAGCCACTAAACTCTGGTTAGCTTCACTCCACACTCTTCCCGTATCTTTTTGCCTGAGTTGAGACTTACACTGCAGATCATAGATATACATGCCTTGCTCTATACGAAAGTCTTTTAGCAAAACTGTATTGTTGTTGGGGGTCTTCTCCTCATAATATTATCATGAACGTTTAAACATAGCACTCAAACTGAAACGTTGCCTTACTATATATGTACACACACACCATAGAGCTTTAGCAATATTATATAATGGCATTCTTGTGATATTGTGTGTGTACAGGGAATGTAGCATGTACCGTGAGTGTAGTGCTGTACTAAAGGATTTCTTGTGAGGGAATATCTTGAAGAAACGTAGAAATTGCCCTTCCTTTCCCATAGAAATCTCATTCACCTCACCTCAAGATTCACGCCAAGTTCATTAACTCCGATTGTCTTGCCTTACCTTAACTAACTCGACTGTCCAATCCCAATCCCAGCAGCTATGTTCATTCCGTATACAAACACATTCATAATAGCACAACACATAACAGCAGCAACAACATGTGCTGATGCAACCGGTATTGCCTGGTTGCTTGATAACAACAATAATGTATAACACACGTAATATTTTACGTACTTGTTAGTAAATACTTACAACAGTACACTTCTTGCTTAAGATATCTAGTTATATATCATGTGCATTTATACTATACAGGTGTACCTATGTGTATACATAGAAGATTGCGGTTTGTATACAAGTAGGTACGCATGCAATGTATGAAAAGCATAATATTTTATAGTGGATTGTCTTTACGGGTTGTCAGAGCTTGGTTGATATATCGGGTACAGGTAGGAACTTGAATGCGTAATGACTGGTTCGCTGATTTTGATTTTGAGTTAGGAGTCAGGTGGCTAGGAAAACACAGCGATTGTAGTAAGAAGGGAGATTGAAGTGCCAAAGCAATGCAATGGTTGCTAGTTTATAGGAGTATGGTTTAAGTCTGCAGAATTCTTTAACAATGCACTACATTGCACATCGACGCTATGGTGGTGCCGTCAGACAGACAAACTTAACTTGACAGTTGTATAATATAATGTGTGTATGGGTATGGGGTCTGTTTCTTGTGTTACATTCGTATTGTATTTTAGTTGGAGTCTTGCTATATAGAGTGTTTGATACAATGTTCTTGTAATGATATACGAAGCAAAGCAACCTGTAATAACCAGAGTCCAAAGACCTTTTCAAGTTTACTTTGGCATTTCATTCGACGCTCTTCTTCTTCATTGCTACTTTCCTACTACCAAATTTTTTACTCTGATATTCTTTTCAACTACGGACATCAACTCATGATAAATGTGATGGATTTCAATGTGCTTTTTATGTACTGCAATTCCTCGCCTCTCTCGTTTCGATGAAAAGGAAAACAGATTGAAGTGCACGGATTTTTTTATATTCTTTAGTGGAACAAGGGACATAACAATTTTTTTTAATTATATAAAATTACCTTATTTTTCCGGAATTTTTTGCAACAAGAACATTTTACATAAAGAGAATATTTCTTATTGTGCTCAGAGGCAAGCAAATCAAAGATGTTGTATGTAACGGTCGATTTACATATTACTATAGCTAGTACACCTGTTAGCTAGTAAATTTCCACCGGTGTTTTTCCTTCAATAAAGAATGGATGCACAAGCAAGATTCGTATCTCTGATTAATGAATTCCTGTAGAATATAATGCTTGCCGTAGGATTGCAAGTTTATAACATAATTAATTGGTGTAATTGTTATGTATTCACAAACTGCATACCACATTTTACATTGTTACAGTATACTACATTAAGTGAGCAATACGTAATAACACAATTTGTATTTCACAGTAAATTGCAGCAATAGTTTGATACTTTCGGCATAATAAAAATGTTGGACAATAGTCGTATAGTAACATGATGTTCAAGGATTGCATTTCATTACGCGTTTATGACAAATTGCTTTATTTTGTATATTTTTTGGTTTTACAGGAAATTCGGGAACTGTTAGCAGAATGGGACGTTCAGTCTGTAAGCGTTCAATCAGGATCAGCACGAGTCGCTCTATGCTCGCCGGAGGTAATTTTCCCTATACTGAACAAAAGAAGTTTTTTTAGCAATTTAAGGCCAAAGAATACATTGGACGTGTTTATCGCGTCTTTTGTTCAAAACTCATTTGCTAAATCCAAATGATCTGTTCTTTTATTCTAGATGCTGGAGGACTGGGACAGAAATGCTGTTTTCACATTACGGGGGCAGAGAGTTACAATTGTACCATCCCCGACAGAAATGCTGTTATGTGTTGGTCGTCTGCCTCTCTCGTACACAGAATCACAGTTTTCATCTCTAGTTGCGACTTACGGAGATGTTAAACGATCTTTTCTCATGATCAGTGAAAGAACAGGTATGCATCTATATCTTCATTTTAGTATTACTATAGTTTAACCAAAAAACTGCAATATTTAAGGTAAACTAAGGTAAAAGAGATAGATGAGCTACAGAATGGCACTTTGAAGTTCGGAGTTTCATTTACCGTTCCAATTTTTTCCTATTCATAGAGTTTTAACTTGCAGATTGGGCAAATATTAATATTTCATCGAGGTATATAAAGGCTATTTCCATCTTTGTGGCTATAGTTGTTAAAGAAAATTGTAAAATACATACCCGATACACCCAGCTGAATATGAAATTTATTTTATATTATGCTAATAGCAAGAAAAGTCATAAAAACAGGTTTATGAAACAGAAACCACAGTCAGCAATATTTTTAGTAGGGCTAAAGCGGCTACATTAAGAAATCAGGATGTGTTCAATGAATGAACTTACTAGAATGTCTCAAAAACATTGTAGTAAAACCTACATTTGCGATATCGATCGTTCTTCGTATCGTGTACACACACGAGAAATATTTAATTATTACTCGTTCAGATGAGAAATAGTAGTGTAGAGGTAGAATGAAATTATTTTGATCATTTAACCAAAACTTACCAACCAAATGAGTATATGGTTGATTCATCCACATGGTTCAAAACATATTCTCAAAATTTAAACTCAATTATTTAAAACGTCCCTGCAGAAAACTAATAATAATTCATTTTTTCATACCTAATTATTGTTTAAGAATGTTTTCATTTTTGTAATTTTTGAATGGAGAGGTACAAATTGGGAAGAAAAAACAAAATAAAATTGCAATATTGCGTTTCAGGCTATTTACGTATTAAATCTACCATTGCGCCATGAAAAATTGATCTAAATCACCAAAAGTCCATTAAGTTTGATTATTTTGTTTAATTATGACGTTATTTTTCTTTTTGTTATTAGGTGACAACAAAGGCTATGGATTCGTGGAATATGTGACCAAAGAAGCAGCACTCCAAGCAAAGAATGCATTGGATGGCAGACAAATTCTCGACTACACAGCCGTTTGTGACTGGTTGGATTCTAGTCATATTACAATTCGATCCCTTCATTCGAAATGTCTGTACATAGATCGATTACCGCCGAACTATAGAGACATGGGGGAATTTCGACGCATTTTCAGCAATGTCGTCAATCCACCTTACTGCCAGGTATTCATACGACTTCATTAGTTTCAAATTTGTTTGTAGCTACAAATGAATGATATTTCATTCACCAATCATTTGTTTCTACTATCATTTATAAAACAATATTCAGTCAACTGACTGACACGTGTCAATTGTTAACGTTTCACTTTGTGTTACTGAGTATTAAATTATTTTAGGTATTTACTGTGTATATTATGTGTATGTAAATCAGTTGGTGTCAAAACTTTCTGTGCAGATTGCTTTGAAGAACGGATGCCCTCAGGATTGGGGTTTGGTGGAATTTACTGGAGAAGATGAAGCAGAAAGAACACAACAAGGCTTAGACGGATTTGTACTGCACGGTTCCCGAATACGGGTAGCGTATTATATTCCAGGAGTTCGGGCAATCAACTTGTACCTAAAGCTACTTAATGATGGGGTAAGCCAAACTGCAACCATTCATGAATATCCAATTTCCATAGAAACTACAATTAGAAATTATAACCACAGGCAATGTTCACGATTGAAATAACAGTTTTGCTGGAAAGGCAGGATATTACCCCATTAATAAAAGGCTTACAGCCAATTGAAAACCACAACTTGTCTATTTGCTCTAAGTGTTAGTAACAAACTATTCAGCCACAACACAACACTAAGTACTTTTATTCCATGAAATCAAGTAGGGGGCTATGTAAATGCTCGATATTGATATTTGTTTATTTGAGTGTGCGATTTGTTTTATGTGCATGCCACTGCAACAGGGTTTCATACTTATATGCACAATCACAAAGAAAAATGCTATTGTAAACAGAAAGTATGAAATATTAGAAAATTTAAGCATAATAAGAAAAAATCATTGATTTCCAAATTGAAATATAAGGTACTGATACAAATAATTGTACTAAAATAATTATACTAAATGAAATGAGTCCTTTAGTGTAATTAAATAAAAATATTCTGTAGTAACTGCCTATTAGTTATTATATAACTGAATAAAAGACATCTTAACACATACTTGAGATTTATTAATAAAAACAAATAAAAGTATTACATGTTGAAAACGTGTAGTAAAACACAGGTAGTTAATATGGAGTTGGAATTAAGTAACAAAATCGTAGGGCATATGAACAAGTGGTTGTTATTGCCTTTGTTTTGTAATTCTACATCTAGATACACATTGCCATTTAATCATTCTTAAAATTTGGCTACAAATTCGACGGTTTTATTGCCAAACAACAAAATATGAGTAGAAATGCTTTGCTTAGTGTGCAAGGTTGAAAAGTAGAAAATAATAAGGACGAAATCGCTTAGATCGTAGTATATGTCCAGATTATGCCTTAAATTTGAGTTTTCTCTTAATCTAACATTGCATGTGAATTGTGTGCATATCCATGGAGAGGAAAACTGAAGTGGTTGTGTTAACGAACCTCCTCTAACCATTTTTAGAAAGGTTTGAGCCTTTGGTATTCAAATTGAAACGCATATAGCGCTGTTAACACCAGCATTTCGTCTTATTATCTTAATTAATGCTGATGACAAGTAGGAATCGCATGGACTGTACATGTCGGTGAAGTACTTAAACCCTGCTTGGATTTTAGTGGTACAAGAATACAAAAGGGGAATTTAATGAGATGGAGCGCGAGATGAAATTCTACTTGCATAGTCTGTCTGTAGGGTAAAGGCTGCCGACTTTGAAGGAGACAGTAAAATCTTGGCTTTCCCAAAATGGGAATGCACTGAAGGTATAGAAAGGTAATGTAGCGTAACAACGAAATTAATTGTGACTCAGACAGGAGCCTTATTTTCTCAGTTCACTCTACTAGATTAGAAAAGTAGTTTTACGGACATCTGTAAAAGTTTGAAAAGTCTTATTTATTGTAAAGGCCATATGTCCTCTGTTAATTCACTATTTTCTCCACGCTTACTTTCTAATGTCCTTTAATCGCAACGTGAAAACTATCTGTGGAAACGATGCGACCCGTCAGACACGTGCATAAATAAACTATTCAAATCACTAGCGCTATTTATTACCGTCTTTCAACATAAACATATTCATTACTGCAACTTTAAATTACCAATGTATTTTTCACAGCCTAGAAGTAGACAGACTGGGACTGAGAAACATTAACTCAATAGCTACATTTTTAAACAAATTTCTAGCTGATTAAAGTTTCATGAGTAGAATTAAAAAGAAATAGCTATAATACATTTACACAATTTAATGTTTGAGATCAGATCAGAGTGTTATTGTATCTCACCATGCCCATTCCCTTCGCATTCATTTGAGTTACAATTCTTGTGAGGTTTAAACTTTCTCTCTTTGTCTTCATTTGTCTTCATTTCGAATGCACCTAGATCTAGCATTTTTCATTTGTGTAGAAGTTTAATGTACTATATAGGTACATGTTAAAACTTTTAGATTATAAAAATTGCCAACCTAAGGCTTGAAATCTGTAAATAATTCATTACTTCCCGTTCTTTCCCTTCTCCGGCGGGCAAAATTATCACGGAGTGTTAAATATTTCGTTGTATATAAAGAAATGATATACTATGTTCCAGGACAATACAAGGATACACGAGATAGCTATGATTAAATACATTGACAGTTTATGTACACAGTGTATCATGTTGCTCATTCCGTTGCATGCAATGGAAATATTAAAACCCTCAGAGAATACAGAAAAACTACTAACTCATACTTTTTCAGGTAATTTTGTATTCTTACAGCGTTGCTTCTTGTATACTTGCTCTGATTTTCGGGGCGAATAAAACATAAATCTGTCATAGAGAAAATAAATTCATAAGACAGAGAAATTTGTAGCTATTTACCTGTAACATGCCTTATACAGATATTACAATAGGAATACAACAATAAATTAATATCAGTGTGGAATTTATGAACTATATTGTTAGTACATATTGTAACTATTTTACTTAGCGAATACGGTAATCTATATAATTATCACAATGTATATCATACATTTAGAGATGATTACTTGGTTTTAATATTTGTTTGTAAGAAAAACGAAAAATTGTTAAAAATAACTACTAAAAGTAGGCACGTGTAAACAAGCAGTAAATTTAATGTCAACACACCAATTGGTGTAAACTATTTGCTACAAATACTTCAACTGAAATTTAAAAAATCCTTTGTGTATTTCAGGGAAACAACAAAGGAAAAAGTGCTCTGTTGCCAGATCCTCCAGCTCCAGCCGTTTTCCAACAGCTACAAAGCTTGGCGAAGCAAAATCCAGTCTGTAAGTCCATTTTTAATTACTTGCATAGCTAATAGATTTACAACTGTAATTTTGTTGAAATCTGACAAGTTTAGAAAATTTAATTTAATAACTGAATACTTTGAAACAACCTTCAGTTTGTACTACCACTAAGTGAATTTCAGTGTACTTTCCGTGTAGAACGCAAGTAGTTTGCCACTTCCACCGGTTAATACTCTAAGGACTCCATGTTTCATTTCTTACTTGTGAGGGTTGTCGAAATCTTTTGCAGTAGTATGAAAGTGGTTGTGTTTGTAGGACTCATGAATAAAACCACAGAAAAGTAACGGAAATAAAGATTTCTTCATGTGGTGAAAGCAAAGGTGAAAAGGAAAACGCTTTGATTCCCTTATTGGATTTCTCTTTATTACATTGGGTTGTAGGAACCCATTTCATGAATAGAACCGTCAAATTGGACGTCTATTTCTATCAAATAAAGCCTTTGATTGTACGTTTGTTACTAAATAAAATACCCAAATGTCAGGAGTTCAATTGCCTCTAAAGCTTTTGTAGATTTTATTGTACCGGATGTTTCTCCTCGGAAATGTAACTCCTGGAAAATTTAATTTTCCATGGGTTACATTCCATTTGCATACTAAATAATAAAACATTTGAGTTTTCCATCAAAAACAGTTGGCAGTAAAACAACTAAACATATTTTAAAATTTTAATTAAATCCTCGCCAATGTGGCCACAAGTATTTTATGCATTTGGGCTCTGAATGAGATGTCTAGGCAGTCATGCGCGTAGCCAGGGGGATGTACGTACAAGCACAGAATCAATTATTATAATTATAAATAATAAAATCGGAAATTTTGTCGCGCTATGCGTAAACATACTGCATATTATTTCGGTTTTGTCATAAATTGACTCAAATTTTGATTCATTTGTACTTCAGATTGAGATTGAGATTTTGGCTTCCCCAAGAAATGTTTTATGTAGAAAAAAAACTATATTATGCACCACCAGGTTATAATCCTGGCTACGCGCCTATAGGTAGGACACTATTGTTTTAGCAGCTCCTGATCTTGGAAATTAGCATACAGACTTTTATCGTTTAATTGTAATGTGTTTTATATTATATAGCAGTATATACATAATTAAAGTATCTGTAACTTTGTTGTGTAATCTATTTACACCGGTTTCGTAAAATATTACGTTTACTAAGGTTTTATTGCATCCTTTCAATTTATTCACTTCCTTCAACTGCTACTTAGAATGAGTTATGGCTGACAGGTTGAATAGTAGCGGTAAATAACATAATGCTTCAACTGCAGTAATGGTAAAATTGTATAAAACATGTTAAATTTACAGCTACCTATTTTATTTGTTAATTTTAATCCTGAATTTATAAATAAGTCCAAATATATTCAAATTTAAAATGACTCAAATTTTACATCTGCATCATTTTCCGCTGTCACTGTAACTTATAATAATATCAACTAGAGAATTAGCGAGATAAAAAGTTTTTCTTTGCCAACCCATTACATAAAGTACCAAAATATTTTCATCTCATCAACTAAATTTATTTCTTAAATTCTACACAAATGATCTCTTTTTTCATTGCAATTCTATTTTCAAAGGATCATTTTATTTCCACGCAATCTTTTAAATCAACTCTGTGATGTTCAACGAATAAATAAACAATCGTATAATAAGAAGTAGTAAATAGAGAAAGCCAAATGATTTTCATGTACTGTACTGTATATGTACATGTACTGTGTAATATCAATATTCTGATTTACCAAAAAGGAAAATTATTTTTAAATTTTATTCTAATATACAAAAAATGTTCCCACTACAAATTTATGTAGTACTTTTATCATGGGAGTACCTATGTGAGAGAAGATATTTATTTTTTGATATTTGCGCAATTTATTTTTTATACAACAAACAAACTTAGAGCAATTTATTTGCTTTTCGCACATGAAAAACCATTGCAGCCAAACACAAATTAAAGTATAAAATTAAGTAAGAAGAATTTATAGTAGAGATTGAGTTGTCTCACTTTGGAGTGGAGCTATATTATAGTTGGAGAGTAGATATTATTCATTGTAGGAAAGATCCTCAATTTAGTTACATATTGGAGCAAGTCGTATCAACAAACACGTCAGTATCTTTTGTTTATTCAATGGTTTTCTTGAGAGGATTTACTTTCTTTTACCAATTCAGAGATCTGTTTACATTGGGTTTGTATTGGTAGTTTCAATTAAATTTTCATTATGTTTACTCACACAAAGCAAAGTTCCATGGGTTGTGGTACATACATAGAGTGAATGAATGAACGTTTATTATTGACTCGAGACTTGTTTGCTCCAATAAAAACAATTTTTTTTTATTTGTTATACCAAACTTATATTACAGATTCCAGTGCTACAAATCACCTATGTTTGTTGAATTGCTTATCCACACAAAAAAGTAGTGTATTGACACAGGGTAGCCATAAGATAATACAAATTCTATTGTAACAAGGTTATAAAATAGTTTTTGCAGGTATTCAATGGACATGAAGACACAGATTTTATTTTTGATATTTCCATATATTGAAGGGTCTCAGTAGTACTGATTGAACATGTACATGTGCATTGGTAGTTCTTTTTGAAAAAGTTTTCAAACTTATTTTATCAAAATCCACAACACATTCTGGGCTAGGTGTTCTTATACAGTAGCTACTTGGGTGTTTGTTTGAGAAATCATTTTTGAGGCCAATAAGAATTTTAGGCTTCAAAACGGTTTAGAATGAATCTCCTTATAAACACTAAATCAAAAACATTGCTCTAAGTAGCAATTTATTAGCTGAAATGAGGAAATGAGTTTTCTGAGTGCCAATCATCATTTAGATTCACTATACGACCGATTTCCGTGCATTAGTTTTGACAACTGAACACAGCAACAACTTTGAAAATTTATTTTGGGAATGTAAAATAATGTATAGATATATTATGATGTACTGTCTTCATTGAAATCTTTGAGATATTGTCACTAAACAAGTTATTGTATAAGTTCTATAAGTAGTAGGTTCAATAAGTACATAGTACTTAGCCTATATACAGATTGAATTTCGATGAAAACTAGTTATGCAGTGAAGGCAGTGAATACAGATGAAATTTGTAGATGGAAAAGAACGCTGACAAACAAAACGACTTAGGTATATAATAAGATTTGTGAAAGTTGACAGGAAGCATTGACGGGCTTTTAGTGGAAGGAAGTTACATTATGATTTATTTATTGGTTTACACTTTACAGTTGCCCAGAACCTGCAGAGCATCATTTTGCAGCAGATTCAAGACGTTCAGAAAGGGAAAGGGGTTGTGCCAGATCAAGGGAAAGCTCGAAATCATTTCCAGAAATCTCCTCCGTACGGCTCTCCCAATTCTCCTCAGAGCAATCCAAACATGTTGAAAAATGCTCAGCAAACAGCGTTGACTCTTCTGCTGGCGTCTCAAATGCAAACTGGAAACGGAAACGGAGGTGGCGGCAATGGACAATTGTCACCGAATTCGGCTGCAGCTGCTGCAACCTCTGCTCTGCAAAATCAACAATTGTTGTCCGCTTTGCAGGCAATGAGTAAAGGTTCTGGTGCGGGAGGTCCCGTCAACGAACACTTTTTGAATGGCATTCCAGCTATGAATAATGGACCAAATCTAAGCTCATTGCTTGGAATGGCGTCGCCAAACAATATGAATTCTGTGTCACAAATGGACAACGCTTCAAACATTCCACACGGCTACTTTCCATCGCCTGCTGTCATGCTCTCTAATAGCAACAATGGCGGAAAAGAGGATCACCAATGGTCTTCATTCAAATCTTCGCGCAATACACCCACTTTTGGATCAAATGGACTACACAAGGTTGACAACTACCATTAATTCTTATTCTAATTAACTGTGTCACCAATAAAAATTACTTCATGTTCTGCAAATGCTCTGAATCGTTAATAATGCAGAAAAAGAAAATTCTGCACAGCTAGGTAGTTTTATTTTTGCAATTTGGCTACTATTGCAAAATACTAGAGTATATTTTTACGCTTTAAATGCTCTCTTATGACTTTTGACAATAAATTGTCTACAACTCTTTAATGTATTTTCTATTTTGACTTTAAATGAATTGAAGTCCATTTAAATCGCATATTTGCAAAACACTAATCTTTATTCAACTGTGACTTGATGCATTAACGAAATATTTGCAAACAGATTTACATTTGTTTCAACGTGGAATTTTTAATTGTCATAGGTCTTGAATAATCGGTAGCTATATGTAGAAAATGGAAAATAATTAGATTCTGCAGTCTGTTATAGGTGTGTTTGCGTATGCAATTAAGTTCTCCGTTTTGCCAAGTATTTTGAAATAGCGTTGTAGTTGTCATTAGAGAATTGGTTTGTAAATGGATTGAGGAAAGTCATTTATTCACATTTGGCACATACTGTGCGTGTACACTCCTCATTTACTTCAAATACTTACAAATGAATTTCTTCATGGCACATGATCAAAAGACATTTATGCAGCTTCCTATATTTTCTTTTCGGCTGCACTAAAGTCAAGCTGCGAGACAGTTTATATATTACAATAGCCATAATGACACAATAAAGAACCTCGGTCGTCATTCGATTTAATGAAATTGCCTGCCTCTCTTTTCTTTTTGAAGTTCACACAGTCAACTCTGTTTTTGGATTACATTTTAGACAACCAACATAATACTAAAGTTGCTATAGCACCTCTATTCTACGTAAGTGATTTGACATTTTGACAAAGCGCTGCAGTACTCCGACATATTTACTCAGTAAGATAAAAAGAGTATTGCTAATTAAACGAGGTACTTCCTTGCAATTATTAATTTGTATGCTTTGTATGCTAGAACGTATATAGTGTATAGCCAACAACAAGATTGCCACCATTGTAAAAATAACTTGTGTTTGTACGTGTACAACAACAAATGATGAATGGGACGATATAAGTATAACACACTCTTGGGGAAAAGCCAGGCTAACTAAACACAGATTTGTAATCGAAATTTGTGCTGCTGCACAAGAAGGAAAATAGTAATCATTCATTGCCGACAATAAAGTTCTCATGGTCGACATAGTATCGGCATGTTGACTCTGTTAGTTAATAGTAAAGACGTTTCTTTGCTTGAGTTGAGAGTGGAGTGTACGAACGTCCTAAGAACATCGTGCAAGATAGACGTTTATGTTTTGCTACAAAACCACTTAAGCTGTTGGTGGTGGCTGTTGGAATTGTTCGACAAGAGACAGTTTGACTGTTACTACGGCTGAGTGAGCTTAAGATTAGAAGAATGACTTCCGAAAAGCACAGAATCATTTCAGTTCTAAAATTGGGACCACAACGACCTTGACTAAAGACTAAGTGAAGTAGAGAAGTAGTAGAGACAGTGGAGAGTAGTTAGTGTATGTACCTTTGTATAATAGTAGGAGAGATAATGGTTGAGTTGAGTCTTGAGAGTGAGCTTCAGTTGAGACTGAGTGAGAAAAGCGCTTTTAGTGTCTTCTATAGCTATACTTATATATTGCACTCCCTTGTGTTTGTGTTGCTACATGGCAAAGATACGTTCACAAGTTAGTTTGTCGCCGTACTGCCATTTATTGTTAGTTAAATCCGAGAAAAGTGAAGTGGAAGTCGTGCAACTCTCAAATGAAAGCTTTACGTTATATTTATGAACTTATTGTTGTTGTAATTGTAGTCACTATTTGCTACATATAGCACGTTTCGTTACATGACTATAATTTAAATGCTCTAATGAGAGTTCTCTCACAAAAAATATCAGACTCGTCTGCTGTTTTCATCTTGTTGTAATTAAACAGACAGAATTGACAATGGAAGGCATTTATGCACCTCTGTGTGTTGTAGTTTAGATAATCTCAATTTATAGTCACTTTGGCTAGAGAGAGGCAGACGACAATGAAAAACTCACTTGTACACGGGTCTGAATCTAACGCGTGAGCATGATATACTATGTAGAGAGAGAGAGAGAGTTGTTTAGAGCAGAGAATAATATGAGTTGGCTTAATAATAGTTTTTGTATGAGTTTCCTGTGAATATGTACAATTAAATACTAAATACAAGTACAGGATTCGGGAGTTAAACGATTTTTCATTGTGAATGTGTTTTTTAACAAGTTGGCTTTTAAACACACAAGAAATCACAATCAGGAAATGTACAAAGGTTGAGACTACAGACAGACTTTGCATAATTGTTAGCAGATGTTTTTGACAGATAAAAATGAGTTTGAGCCGGAGTGTTTTTGTTCGTTTTGGTGGCTCACGTCATTTCTTTTCTATTTCAGCCAATGCGAATGTCAGAGCAATGATTACAATTATAGAATGCATGGCATTTGCAAGCAGAGCACATGAAAGTAATTTTGTGGATTTAGTGTTCGGGCATTGTTTAACCGTGAGTTTGTTTATTGCAGAGCCCACTTTTGCCGAGTCCTTCGGGTGTCAGCTCACCAAATTTGGATGTCCCAATGGATACAGGAATGACGGGTCCGAAAACTCCACCAGGAGGTGATCCCTTGCAAGCAATGTGGTATTCTCTATTTGGACACTCGTCTCCTCCAGAGTCAACTTCACACACTCCAGGAAATACAAGTCCACTATTCATGAAAAGTCCAATGACCAGCTCAAATGGCTCGCCCATTGGACGCTCGGCAGATTCTCTGTTTGGTATGCCACACAACAAGAACTCGCCGCCAGGATTTGCAACTCCGAACGGTCATCACATGAACAGCGGCCGACTTCCAGGTGGAGAATTACAAGAAGCTTTGAATTCATTGCTGAACAATCCTCAGAGTCTGAGTACACTGTTTGGAGGAAACTTGGTTGGTGGGGGTGGGGACATTTCCCCGCCACCCTTTCATTCCCATCATCAACAGATGAATGGTCATCACCAACAACACTTGGCACATTTATCACGACAGAATGTCATGGGAGGCATGGAGTCCGGAGGGGTTTCCACTGCTATTCTCGATTTGTTGATGCAATCCATGAAAACTGATCAACATCAGCAACAACAACAACATCAGCAGCAACAACAACAACAGCAACAGCAAAATCAACAGCAGCAACACAATCATGACGGATTCGGAGGAATGAAACATAATTCATGGAGTTCTGGAATGAACACACCCCCGTCTCCAATTGGCAACAATCGTCCATTCAACAACAACAATGGACATGGCCATGGGCAACAAATGCCACAAAGAAATGGATCAAATGGAAGCAGCGAGATGAGCGGAGGGAGTCCGACTTCATCGAGTTATTCTCCGTTCTCACGCAACTCGAGCAAAGGTTTACTCGAGTCGGGAAACGGGAGTGTTTCCCCAACACCTACCCCCTGGAGCAATTCGGTGTTGGGCAGCCCACCTCAAGCGGCGGGATTTGGGGGTCATCACCATCAACACCATCAGATGCATCATTCTCACCATCACAATCATCACCATCATCAGCCCAACAACAATTTCCAGAGCAGGAACATATGGGCAGCCCCTTCAATCAGTCCTGGCTCTAATGGAAATAACTCCAGTCTCATCAACTCAATGGGACAAAAGCGAAAGGTCAACCACGAGTCGGTGGCTGAAATGGATGGATTTATTCCCAGTGGCAATGGAAATTCGGGAAACAACAACGGAGTTCATAATCATTCTCCCACTCCAGGAGCAGCCAACAACAGCGGCCCTGGAATGGCCAACAACTATGCGGACTCGTATTTCAAGAAGAAGAAGAAGAATTGACTGGCAAACTCATCCCTTGGAAAATATTAAGCAAGAAGGACGACATCTGTTTCGAACTGCACCAGGGTGGAAATGCAAAACAAAAACTAACATGATATTCCTATACTGCTTTTAAGCGACTCTTCACACTTCTTCTCTCACTCATCATTTATCTTCAAATAGCTCCACAACACAACTGGTTCAATTCACAGCTCCAGTCACCATCATCTTCATTCTTAGTAGTCTTCGTAGTAAAAAATAGTCTAGCAATTGTTCTAGTAGATCTTTATCATAGAAAAATCTCAATTGCCTCTCAAAGGTGCCCATATTTAAACGTTGTAGTAGTAGAAGCCCGTTTTTATGTAGTAGAAGTTACTCGTATCGGAAAGAAAAGATTTTAATGTTTCGTCTTCCGGTTTTAGCTGCTATGCTCTCGAGATTGACGAGGGATTCATATAAGTAACTTACTGGATATATAGTTATGTCATAAGTTGTATCCTTGTGTCACAAAAGTCACATACGCGTCATTTGTGTTATACAAAATAAATGTAACATCTATACGTGTATACAACACTCAAGCAATTACAATGATAGAAGAGTTTTACTTGATAAATAGTAATTTGTGATGATTTGTTATTATTTGTAACCATAATACACTACCTACTGTAGTACCTCACTCGATATACTTACTACACACGCTAATTGAGTGGAAGAGAAATTTGTATGGTGTATAATATGATATATCTGTATAGGTGTAATGTGTAAGTAATGAAAAATTTTCCATACAAAATACATCTTTGTGAAAATACTCCTCTTTATCCAGAGATATACTTTTCCCTGTCCTATCAAGTTTCTAATCGATTTAACGATTCTACTCTTCTACTAAAATTTTACCGGAAATATTCTCAATTCGTACAAAAGGTGAGAGTGTGTATTTATTTGTATTGTTGGAACTGGTGGCTCTTGGAGATCAACAGCAATGATACAACTGACCTATACATCACAACACTAGAAACTTTACAAGACACACATTGACTTACATTTTTCTTTCTCACATCTTTCTCCGGTGTTGAGTACACTGGCAACTCGATATATTTACTACTTGTAATATATATTTACATTTACCTCTCAATCTGTCTGACTTTCATTGACTTTGTAGATCTGCAAGACTAGACAAAAGACTGTCTGCTCTGTCTGAGAATGATGGATCTACTCATGTTCTCATTATAAATAGTATCAGTATCGTCAAAATACAGAATTATTGTGGGCCAACCTTGTTGAATCTCTCTTTTGCTCCTTGAGTGATACACTTTAAAGTATCCCGTCTAAAATATAGCCAATATTCAAATTATGTACCATATTGGTAATCAAATCACACACAACAACACGAGAAATTAACAGAATTAAGGAACAACACTAATTCAGACAAATTGCAACAAATTGCTCGTTAAAACCAAAAAATGAGAAGGAAGTGATCAAATGTCTCTTTAAAAAGAGAAAGTAGATTTTTTATTGTTTCATATTGTAGGCTCAAGTTAATTGTAATTGAAATCCAATGTGATCCCGTCTTTTTCCTTTGTTGTCGTGAACCTTCTGTGCTAAAACTATTTATTTTCGCTTCATGTGTGTTAAGATGAACAAATATTCCCAAAAAAGAAAGAATCACGACGATTCATTCAACTGTTTGGTTATTTCAAAGTAGGTGTAACACATATATTATAGATATTAAAATTCCTTCTGCATGAAAAATCTAGACTTTGTTGTCAAATTTGATTAAGCAGGAAGTCTGTAACTCTTACAGTTGTGGACCTTTGCAGAGTTTTATCGTGCCTTTGATTTTCGATGTGAAGTTTTAATATATTGCACGTATTTTTTGAGATATCTTTGACTAGTACTTGAGATTTTGAGAATTGACATATAGTATTTTTTCTATATTCATTATTATATTTGACCCTACACATAAATTACGTAACATTTGTAAAAAAATTCTTATATACATATATAGTGTACAGTACACAAGAAAAATTAGGGACAATCTACAATACCCTTACATGCACCTACATCTACCTAAGTCTTCAGCAGACAAAATACCTATTACCATATTGTATCCAAATGCAATCTTTGCGGTAAACGCTAATATCATGTTACTAGAAATTCAAAAGAATTACTCGATAGAGATCATATTATTATTAGATTCATGTAAATATTGTGTGCTGTTTATAGTAAGTACATAAACATATTATTAATAGTATTATTATTTTAGTAATATTTTGGTGCTATGTACGCATGCAAAGTGTGGTAGCTAGTGTAGTAGTGTAGTAATACTAGTTTCTAGTAAAAGCAATGAGTCAGTTTGGTGCTAATAATTTTACCCATTATGAATTCTGTAGAAAGTATATGTACAAAAATCGAAAATTATAAGTTATTCACGTTCTAAATGTGCATGCAATAGTTTGCGCATCAAAACAATCAATTTATGATAAACTCTAAACCTATCAAAGTTTTAAACTTTAAGAATGTGGACCGAAACAATATTGACTCTCTTTATATAAGCGCGTAATCAGCACATTGTAGTATGATGGAATAGAGAGAAATGAATCATCCCTTGAAATTGCAATTGTATGTGCACGAGTAAAGTTTCTCTGAGATCCAAAGAAAAGAAATGGAATCACCTTTTGTAAATGAAACCGATTAAATCTACAGATAATAAAATATAATATGCTAGTAATTTGTACAATATGTGCTACCATCGTAAAGGAAATAACGTTGATACGGAGCGTACAGACTACAGACATTACCAAAAATATGATTTTATTCACGACGGATATCAAAAACGTCGAATTGTATGAATATTCTTCAATGGGACTTTTACTACTTGCAAGTATGGTCAAGAGAGTGTAAGCGAGTAAGATACCACACACGATACAGAGTGATCTAACAACAAACTGTTGGACTTTTTCCTCTTATAAAGTATAAAAATATTTATTAGAATGTTAGCAAGGCGAGCACACTTACAACAAGTGTAGCAAAATAAAACTAGACTTAGATTTAGTTTAGGTAGACACTATATCAATAAATGACACAATATATATTATGCAGTAGTCTCGATGTAGTTACCCTACTACTACTATCCTTATTCTTCTATTTCCAATTTCATTCACAACATTAATCTTTTCAATTCTTCTCAATGTCTACCTGCTAAATAGTAGAATTGGTTAGACACTTCTTTAATATAACTTTATGGTTCATCCATCAACAATGGAACTTATTCTAAATTTTCTGTCGTGTTCGCATAAAATAATATTATCTTCGTTGTACTAATTAATACATGTTATTTGATCACTTCTATCAAACCTATACACGTCTCCGCTATATATTGAATCAACACTATTATACTATACTATCCGCTTCTTATCCAATTTCGCGTTTTAATCATATAATATTATATAATAATAATTATATGTGGTAGTATTAAGAAAATCTCTGATTGCCCCAGTCAATTCTAAAATAGATTTCAAGGGATGAGTATAGACAACTAGTAAGCTATAATATATAATATATTATATTTTGTTTGTAAATGCATATATAAATATTATCTAGAACTGTATAAATAGAAACGAGCACAGATTATAATTTCTAAGCAAATTTATTTATTAAACCAATTGGTGATTACTATGTAAGTTGTAGGAATTATTGTTATGTTTGAATTAAATTACATATTACTATTTATAGAGTAAACAGAATATTACATGTACTTAGTACTTAATAAGAATGATCATCACAAATATACAGTATGATGTAATTTATTCATTTGGCACGCTCTAGGTACTTACTTAATGTTCATTTACTGTTCATATCACAATGTGTAACTTATTTAGTTTGCATATATTTGTTATTTAATGTTGCTATTGTAGTTGAAATCTTTAAATGTCGTTAGCACGTGTTGTATGTAACCATAAATAAATGTCTATAAGTAAGCAAATAATAAGTGTACATTATATCGTATTTTACTCGTCCATGTAAAATAAGAGGTTTGTTCCATGTAAGTAAAATAATGTTACGTTTTATTTGTTAAACTTTCAAACGGGATGAGTTTTGTATATTATGGAGTCTCCTCGTGTTTGTTTGTTTGATACAGTACACAAAACGTATCGGAGAAATATTTCTAGTATGGTTATATGTTAATATTGTTAACTAATAGTTTATTTTATTTTATAATGAAGGTTGGGTGTTGGTGTTATGAATTTTGAATTTGTTGCTTACATTATTTCTTGTTTATTAAATGTTTAGGGGTTTTTGTTGGTGTTTAAGGTAACAATTTATAGATTAGTTATTATTATTATTATTATTATTATTATTATTATTATTATTATTATCATGTACTTAGTAATACAAAATATATTATGATAGTCTCATCGTTATAAATAAGCATTGCTATGCTAATATCTAGATGTAACTTGTGTGTAATAGTTATGTGGTGCAATAAAAATGTGTTTAGCTAGTTATTAACGAAATAGTTGAACCTTACATGGAAAACCTTTTGAATGGCTCTAGAATTAAACTTCTGTTCTGCGACTCTTCGACAAATCCCATAGATACGATTGCGAATAAAAAACCTTAAGGGATCTTACCATGTAGCGTAATTGTCAGAACTAAAGATAAAATGCTTTCTTTAGCTCTTTTAGAGAAACTATTTGATTGAGTAGTCTGCAATGTGATGAGTGTTTTTCTGTACCCAATCGCGTAAAATGGTCGTATTGTTTTAATTTGTTTTGCGCAGCAGAAACAAAGAAAGAATGTTATTTACTTCTATGTACTCAACAAAATCATATTGTGGCAGTGTTTATGTATCTCCTTGTGAAATTAATTTACCAAGTCCCAAATGAAATACATTTTGTAATGTTTTCTCATCAAACAAATGCAATTTAATGCTGAAGGTACGTGCTACCACATCGATGAAATCATTCTGTGTGTAACCGAAAACAAGACCTTCATGAAAAGACCAATGAAATACAGATACGTCCATAATTGTGTATATACAGAATGTGCATAATTGATGAGACTGTACAAAATTTCGCTACATCATCGTTTTGTCAAGCATACGGGCATAATTATAATAATGTATTGTAATATTTCCATTTTTCAAATGGGGCTGTTTGTTTTACTGTCATCAATTATTTTGTTGGTTGCAAACTTGTAAAGAATAAATGAAATTACGTCTTAATGGTTAAATGTATTAAGAATAAGTAGGAAAAAGCTAAATATTATCTAGTGTCGTCATTCCGTATTCGTTTAGTATAGGCTATAGGTGTTTATTTATTTTATGTACCTACACACATTAGGTGTACTCGTACTGTCGTAATTCAAGTGTATACAAGCACCGCCTCACTTCCATTCTTTGTCTGAAACCCGGATTTTATTTTAAAAAATTGGATTACATAACTGCTAATTTTTATTATAATGTTATTCGCCTGTGAATTCCCCAAACTCCTAATGTTATTGTAATTTCTTCTGATTCACCTTGATAATTCTTCAGTTGGATATTCGTATCTCTATTATAATGCGCTACCCGGAATATTATGATCCCAAATAAATACGTATGTATAGACGCCAACGATATAACTGTTATTATTATACTATTACTATATACAAGTAAATGTAGAAATGTATTTAAGGTTTGTTTTTATTTTTTGTATCCTGACTTTAAATGGTTGTTTTGTTATACGCGTTTAATTTATTTTTTAGATGAGCAAATTCATGGATGGTGATCGGTGTAATCAATAATTTCCTATGTTAGTATAATAGTACATTGTAAGTACACTGACATAAAATCTATTTATGTTATTATGTTATATTTATTAACTTTCTTTTCTTTAGAATGTTATGAATTTTCACGTGGTGGATTTTTAACTATAAATAGGTTTATGCACATACATAAAATCATTTATACTTGCTTCACAAGAGTAGCACACTTCAATTTTCAGAAAATTTACCGAAAGCAAGATATTACATTTCGGGAATGTTTTCGGGATTTGCAAGTGGCATTAGGTATATGTTTAAAAATATTTTCTTGTGGCAGTGGTGATTAGTAGATAAAATATGATTTTGTTAGGTATTATTATTTGTAGTTAGGTAAGGTTTTGTTACAAGAAAAATGTGAAACTTCTAATTCGATTTTGCGGTAGTTATTGTAATTGTATCACAATATTTTAGTATTTTATTACTAATGGTGAAATTTGTAAGTTTTCGCTCGCTCTGATTATTTACAACGAATTACAGACGTGTAAATGATTTAATGGGGAAAGAAAATGTAACCTGGATTTTGAGTGAATATAATTTACACGTGCGTTGGTCTGTACCTTTTTAGTATAATGTGTGCTGACTGCGTTAAACAAAGGAAGTGGAGGTGGTGTGAAAAGTGATGTACAGACATTAAAGACTCTCATCTACTTTTATTGACTACCTTGGAACTACAGACTAAATGGACTTTAGAAGCGAATAAAATTTAATATGAATTAAATTATTTTATATAGAAATCATTAATTCTTTTTAAATGCTTATAGCAATTGTATTATTAGGGCAACACTATATTTATTACAGTGATAGCTATTAAATCCGACAAGCCTTCCAATGAATCTGCTTTTAGCGAAATTTTGTACACTCCTTTTGATTCTTCAGTTTAAAAGGAAATTATATTATTACAACAGTTCGCCTTCTTATTCTTGATTTATTTTGAGCAAGGGAAATATTTGCATTGATACAAACCCTTCTCAAGCTCTTGATATATTTTATTATGAAAAAGTAGAGTAATCCAATTTGAACAATGATCAAAAACTTCCATAATACTCTCCGACAATCCTGTCTCATTTCATTACACGTTGTTTTTTATAAAAGCAAGTTTTCATTGGACTCTGACTAATATTTTAAGAAGAGTACATTTTTGAAATCCAATGTACTTTATAGAGCAATGAAATTTCAGCGATGATATTATAATGAGAGAGTTTCTGATCATTGGAGATGTGCGATAAGTACCTACTATAAAATATATTGTAGCACCTTTGAAACTTTATTGTTGTTCTATTATGATATTTTACTTATTGACGTATTATCTATACATAATATATTTGTATACTAGAATCAAACTTTGAATCCACACACACAAACTCTTTCTTACTTATACCTCTGATTCAGTAATTCATTTTCAGTTTCGACATGCATTATAGTTTATTGGAAATATTTGTACTATCTTTAAAACACTGTCTCAACTCAATCGACTTGTCATATCTTATCTTCATGGAATGAATCTCTTTAATCCTATATACTCACTACACACGTATGTAAAACTTGAAATCGACTTTCATCTCAAAAATGTCTATATTGCATTTTAAACTTCATTCTTTGAATTGTTGATATTTTACATACTTGTTTCCAGAAAATACTTTCACGATGATTGCGTATAGTACAACGCGTAGTACAACGCGTGTAGGCACCGCTTGTATTGTAATGATAACAACTAATATAATTATTATGCAATATTCCTAACTAGATGAGTATGTTCTTATATGTAAGCAAATAATACTTTTTCGTCGATGGACTTTGCTTAGCTAATTGCTCTGTACCTCTTTTCTGTTCCGACTGTGGATTTTTTCGTTCGCTACGTAACTTTCACTTGTAACGAATCTATGACATTTCTTGAAATTCGAATCCTATAATGGCTATTATGTATTACTACATGCTACGCCTAACGAAAACGACTGTTTATTATTTGCGATTGTAAAGGTTATGAAAATCCTTTTTTGTAGTAACTAGTTTTTCTTGTTTTTTGAATAGTTTGTTATTTATTCTAGTTGTAATTGTTTTTATTATTATTTATTATTACATAGAATCCTTGATAGGTTGAGTCAGTCGTACCTAAATGAGTTTCACATTAGTAAAGTTTTTGCTACTACTGCATTAAGTAACTTACTAAGTAGTATCTTAATATGTTGACAGCATTCACTTACTAACTTTATTACATTGTTGTAATCCGTCGAGTTAATATGACAAGTTGGAAACTTATTGTTTACATTTTGCATGTTGTTACATACATTTGTGAGTATTTATGTTTGGTTTAATTATTTGCTATTAATTTATTCAATACCTACCTGCAAATCATTTTGCTAATCAAAGAAAACATTATGTGAATGCTTAAACTTTCAATAAAATCGTGTATTTGATTTAATACAAGCTCTATTTCCGCACTCTTATTTTGGCAAAACACATATCAATGAGAATTATTTCCATTTCCATGGCAGGAGACTGCTTGAGCATGAAAAGACATTTGAAGAGAGTTACTTACAAACCCCAATGAGTGTTAGTCTACAGCTCATCGTTCCGTAATTACATAAAATATTACATAGCATCATCCGTTGTCCGGGGTCTACCATACAGCTCATGAAGCATTTCATAAAACACAGGTTTTTAAAAAACTGAGGTAGAATGAAAATTCAATTTTGGGGTGATAGAAGATGGTTTCAATTCAGAATTTTTTGAATACAAAAACATGTTTTATGTAATAAAACCTATACTACTTGATCAATTAGGTTGACTATGTTTTAAAAATGCGTTGCATTTAATTTCAAATTATTTGTGCTAAAGTCATTTAAATAAATCATAAATCAGTAATAAATCTGTACTATAAGTATAAGTATATAAGTAAAAGGCATTTTTTAAGTAGGTACCTATCTACGTTCCTACTCCTGTTAGATACATCATTGTAATGGTGCAATATTGGCAAGGGCGTATTTAGGGGTGTGAGGGCCGGTCCCACCTAGATTTTTCAATCTATTCTTATTTTTCGTATTTAATACAAAATAAGCATTTCATATCAAATTATTACCTGGGCCTAACCTATTTCTAAATACTCCCTTGATTGCTGGGGATGTGTAGTCTAGTATTTTTATCCCTAGTATTTACTACAAGTAGAAAAATCTTGATATGAACTAGAAAAAGATTTATAATAAATTAAAACATTTTTCCACTTAATAAGGTGGGGATTTTACCCCATGGTGTGAAACGACATGCATTTGATGAACATTATTAATATATATGAATACCTATCAGCATATATTAAAAACTGCAAAAAAGACATTTAATGAAATATCCCCATTTTTGAATAAAAGTGCAATTGTATGTGTAGACCACGTCATTTATGAAGCCGGCCTTTTTATGCACATTCATAGAAACCGCCGAGGGACATTAACATTCGACGCTAAATTCACGCCGGCCGCCGTCTCTCCATGTTGTTGTAACAGGTATCCAATATCAATAGCTTATTAATTTGAGGACCAAGGGATTGAGACCTACTAATGTGCTGTGTTACTTATAGTTACTTACTTCCTATCTAAAGTATCTAAATCTTCTTCACTCGATTGTGAGAGAAGAAAACATTGTATAGTATAGAAGTATTTTTGCTGAAAGTAAGAACCGATGACGGTATTTTTCGATTTTTCGGTTTACATCAAGGCTGTATTGAGGTGGGGGCAAAGGGGACAATTGCCCACCCCGAAATCCTAAAAAAGGTTATTTCACCAAAACAGTGCAATTTTATTTTTGCGATAATTGACACTTTTGTGTACTATGTTGGTATTTTGCCCCTCCCGAAATGGAATCCTAAATACAGCCTTGGTTTACATGTATATTTGAAAAAGTTAAATATGCTTGAAATTCGCGATAATACATGGAGGGAGTACGGTAGTACTCACTTCTGGGATTCATAACAACTATTATAGTATAGAGTGATGGAGAGACGCTCATGCCCTAGCGGCTCATCCATTATTGCCTTCCATTTCTGTTTTTAAAGCGTTATCCGGTGATTATTACCGTAAACCGTACCTAATTCACTTAATTTTCCTTTCATTCGAACATGGTACGCATTTATTAAGCAGCGTTAGACACTCTATAGAAGTACTCTAAATGTACATTGAAATTAAAAGTTGCTTAATTACAAATATACAAGTCATAATGAAATATCAATTAGTTAATAGTTGCTTTAATCGACAGTAAATTGTGCGATAAATAAATATATAATTGCTCTACTAACAAAGCAGTTACATATAGTTTAATATTAGTATTTTATTTAAAAATTTTATTAATACAAGTAAATCTGCATAGTTGCTTTAATCGACAGTAAATTGTGCGATAAATAAATATAATTCCTCTACTAACAAAGCAGTTACATATTATAATTTAACATTAGCATATTAGTATTGTATTTAAAATTTTATTAATACAAGTAAATCTGCATGTCCTCCCAAAAGGGTATCAAAAGCTGACTAATTTCGTAATACTAGGAACCTAATCTGTTATGGCCTGTCATCAGAATCTTCCAGAAGTTTAGATGCATCCGATATTTCATCCACGACCCTGCATGAATTAGTCAAATGAACAATATACCTCAGCAAAATACACATTTTAGATCAATTAGACTGAAAATATACTGACAATTTCGATATAATTATTAACAATTAGCAGCATTACTTTTCGAAACATTTTAAAGCTTTTTCCTTGTACAACGGTTACACAAAAATGAAAAGAAATCATTCACACAGATTTTAAAGTGCTTGTATAAAAAATAATTTGGGTTCAATATTTGCACGAAGCTACCAGAACTTTAGGAATTTATCCTGTAAGGCGGCACACATTCTCGATATGTAAAAACATAACTGTGTTTAAAACACATTTAAGATTTGATTAAACTAACACTAGTTAATATCTCAGTTTTTGAGAGTTTAATAGCAATTACAAACATGGATCACAGCCATAAGAAAATATTGGAGCCAACATTTACCTCCGTTTGTCAATCAAAATGTCCCAAGCTAGCGACAATGTTGAGGCTTACTTTTCATGGTTTGTATATTTGTATACAGATTTATACAACCAACATGTTTGAAACAATTATTGCACATAGAATACAAGATGATTTGAGAAATGACAACCGTTAAGCATTAGACAAATTACCAAAGTTAAGGATTAAGGAAATGATCAACACTGAGGATTAGGGAAGTGACCAGTATTAATCGCTAAAGATTAGGGAAGTTATCATTGTTAAGAATGAGGGAGATGACCATAATCTATAAAGTTAGAACAATGGATAGGAACTAGCAAGGATATAAAGGGGATACGGTCAAAAGTTCAAAGAATCAGTCTCTATCGGAACTCCAAACAAATCTAGAAATCTTAATATTAGGTTTATACCTGATCATTCTGTCCAAGTCGTTACTTAAGTCAAGAGTCAAGTAATGTCCGTGTAATATACACTTAAATCCTATTCAATTATACTTAACTTTTCATTGATTCAGTCATATTGATTTAAAAGCCGTAATATAACCATCCTTGAACGAAATTACTAATTCCTTTGGCAGTACATAACTTACTTAATTTTCAATTACAATCACTACTGGACTTTCCCTAGTGAGGACTCTTACTCTAACCATCCACATAAAATCATATGTTAATTGTCAAGTATCCTTTTTACAGTGTTAATAATGCGACTAGGCGACATATACTAGTATATACAGATGAATTACAGTGAAACAATGAACACAAAACAAATAAAGACACATAAATAATAATAACATATAATTACGTAGGCAGTGTTCTAGCTTTATTGTAGTCCCGTTCCATATCCATTTGTTGGACTTTTGCGTAGGCTCCGCTGCCAAACAAAACGATCCAGTTCGATGCCCACCATCCGTAAGACTTCTCGTCTTGGAATACCCACACAGCTATTAATGTCTGAACACACGCCTTTGCTGTTCCAGATATATTATGTGTCAGCGGAGAGGTCAACTGAAATTGAAAATTGTAAGTTGTACATAAACATTTCACCAAAATCAAACGTCATCAAATCAAAAGGACTTCTAAAATGTTTGCAACTACCTTTATTTGCATTGCTGTGATTAAACCAATGGAAATTCCGCACATTCCCCCAATTACCATTAAATTCCAAAATACCAATTCAGTCATTTGAGACACAAATATCGTGCTTGGTAGTTCACCAAAAATGAACATCATTGGAATGAAAAGTATACTAGCATTGACATTATTGTAAAACGTCAGAGTCCACGCGGAATTATCAACCCACGGCAGGACCTTCTTCGTGTAAATGGAATTCAGAGATACGCAACAAGAGGAAAGAATTCCGTACACAATTCCTTCTGTTGTGATTGTGCCTACACAAATACATTTTCTTTATATTTATTATGTTCATTCGATGAAGCAATAGTTTACGCAGTAATTATACAATAATCGTCACATTAAGAATGAATGAATAATGACAGTCTTCGACTTACCGGAAAGTCCTTCTTGATCAATCCCCAAGAAGTATCCAAACGTAATTATACCACAACACGCTATAGCCCTATTAGAGACGGTTTTTTCTATAAAAACAGAATACAATTAACTAGTTAAATTGCTGCAAATTTTTGGGAAAAAAATCTTTTCAGCTTTGTGATTAGGATCTTACTGAGTATAGCGAACGTAAAGATAACGTTTGTTACAGTCGTTAAAGATCTTGCCAAATAATAGAATGCAACTCCTACGTACTTCAGACAGAGGTTATTAAATGTTACCATTCCAACAAATACAATCGATAGTGGTAGAATCTACAATGATAGACAGTAAATTAATTATGTTTATAATGCATACTGGTAAGTTGTAAATATATCAACGAATGTAATTTTTTTTCTTCAATGGTGAACAACTTGCACCTTGATCATTAGATGTACATTGTAGGGTATGTCAGGGAAGTCGTTTGACCCACACATACCGAGTCGATGTCGAAATCGTTTCAATACCATACACACGATGAATGTAAATACGCATTGAAACCATGTCACGAACATAGGAGCATCAAAGTCTTGTTGTGCACTTAAAAGCGCTTTGTTCACAAATACCGTGGCGATTGAAACGACCCTATAAATCATACAATTAATTACATTTAGCTAGTTTATTAACAGTGTGCAATGTGCATTATAGAGAAAGAAGTCGTACTTATATTTTAAATGTTTAAACTTACCAGTAGGTCGCAACCACCACAGCGATTGCTACATATTGCTGATATAGCGTATCCTGTTTTTTCTCAAACCCCATTACCCTGAATAGTTTCTCTGGAGATGTGTTATTAAAATCAACAGTTGCTTGAATGTTGTAGTCTCATTGATCTTCAAATTCATTCACCTAAGGAGAAAAAATTATAATGATGGTTAATATCTGTATATTCCTAATTGTGAATTACTTGGTAACACATTAAACCTTTGCATATTACTAGTACTACAAAATGGTCATTAAAGGATAAACGTGTGGTGGCGTTAATTTTTCATTTGACGACACTATTTTAAAGGAGATCGGACGATTGACATGGTCGATCCGCTGAATTTTCTGAAGTTTTTATATGTTGTAAAGCTTGATTCAAGGAACTAGGATGAGTAGGGTCAGAATTGCCTAGATCACTTGGTTTGGCCGCTGCTGGAGTCGATCAAAGTGTTACGAAAACCCATGTATTTGAGTACGAGAAATGGAACACCCATGATTTGACCCCTAGGGAAGTGTCGTAAGAGAAAATGATAGTTACTTTATACTAAGGAGTAAAATGGTGGGGTAAACTCCTGGGGTCATAAGATCATTGAGCTCCATGACCTCTACGTTGTGACCTGACCAGTTGTACCTCACCATTTTACCCTTTAGATAAAAGTAACTAGCATTTTCCCTATCATTTTCTCCTACGACCCCTCTCAGATGAGGGTCAAATCGTGGGTTGATGTTCCCTTTCTCATACTCTATGTTTGGGTTTTCGTGACGCTATGATCGACTCCAGCGGCCAAACCGAGTGACCTGGCCCCAATATAGTTCCTTGAATCAAACTCTACAACATTATACAAAATTCAGAAAAATCAGTAGAAACCTGATCTTCTATGTAAATCGTCCGACCTCTTTACAATAGGATTAGAAAAATAATATTCATATGTGTCCGTTGGACGGATTTTATCTCTTTGTAAAAAACATTTCGATTTTATTGCATTATGAAGTAGACCATAACAGTCAATTTATTACAAGTTAAAAAAATACATATAGAGAGATGTTCGGGAATGGTTGAAATGAGGGAGGATCGTGAGTGGGTGGATTTTATAAAAAGTAAAGAAATATGAATAGATCATTAATTTTTTTTTAAAAGTGAAATACATGGAGGGTCAGAAGAGTTTGAAAAAAGTAATGGCACTTTTTAATTAAACTTGAGAAAAGTTTGATATAAAGATACCAGAATAATCCAATTCTTTCTCAGAAATCAAACAATAATTTATTTTCTACTTGTTTAGAATCAGGAAAGTTAACACAGTTGGTCATACATTTTATTATAGTTTGCTTGCTTGCAATCCTTTCCCCGCGCGGAACGCGGGCGCTGATTTACCACAAAATAATCGCATATGATTGTTTGGCGGTTTCGATGTTTTATTGCGTGTAATAAATCAAGAGTAAAATCAGATGTTTCAATTTATTATTCATTTTCTTATGTAAAATCATTTTTTGACATATTAGTGTTAATTTATATCACTAATATTGAACATAATCAATTTCCAGACAATCAACACTGGATTGGAAGAAATAATTTTCATACTATCACAATGTTAAATTTTGGATTCAAAAATTATAGTGCAAAATGACATGGAAATTGAAATGAAAAGAAAATTAAACTTTGCCAAGAAATGAAAATGAAATTACGCGATGAAATGAAAATTAAACACCATCCAAAAGTTATATAATCTTATGACATATTTGATATATTCGACAATAAAATCAAAAATACAAGTAGTTTACCTTTGTAATGTACAGGATGGTAGGGTTAAGCAACTTATTCTTCTCTATCACCACATCACCAGCGACATAAATAATGTGCAACTAATTGTTTCAATTTTCCAAATCCAGGTTAAATCTAGATTTTTGTAACTAAAAATCCACGTATTAGAGTCACGTCAGACCCTTCTGTTTACATTTACAATGAAGGTAAACGTACGGAACAACAGGCCGAAAACCGAAACACACATAAGATCGGGAACTACTATCGGAGTTAGCCGACTTACTTGATCAATCATAAATTTCCATTAAGCATTCTCATATTTTATTCATAGTCAAGGCTGTAGCTAGCAGCAAGGCATCATGGCACGTACCTCCTTACCCCCACCCCCAAAAAGAGGTAATTTAAAAAAAAACTGCCCTAAATCGCAAAACATTTTGCGCTTCTGTTTAGATTTATTTTGCCTCAATTTAGTCCAATTTCATTTATAATAACATTTTAATGTTTGCGTCCCCTCCGAAACCCAATACTGAATGCGGCCTTTTCCACAGTAATCAGTTTTATTTGAATATAATAAGATACGCTTTAAAAACACGTATTATTTATATACTTTACAAATTTTCCCAAAATTTTAGTAATAAAACGTATTTTTCAATTTGTAAGTTTGCATTTCACCAGCCCTGGGCGTAGACAGGATTTGGTTTTGGATGAGATATATAAGATACATGAGATATATATAATTTGGGAAAAAATGAACATAAAAAAGATAAAATTCGCGCGTAGCGCGAATAATTTCGCGACTTTTTGTAATTTTTGGTAAAACAACAAATTTTTCCGGATTTAGGGGGTATTTCCCCCTTGTTTCAACTCCCCTAGCTACGCCAGTGTCGCCAGCTATCAGCAGTCTATGAAAATGTTTGGTAATCTCGCAAATATCTGACCTTCAGATAATTAATTATAGAACTAAGAGTGCCTCAAAAAGAATATAATTCAACAATAATAATATATTTAATTCTACAGCAGACAATCATTAGTTTTCATTTGCAATAAAATTGCCGTTGCAAAAATTAATTGTACAAGTACACATAAATAAAATACTTGGTAATATTCAACGAACCAATAGTGCAATTTATTTGAATAAAGTGAAATAGATGTTAAAACTATTTGATTTCACTTATGAAGACCGTACATAATAAAAGTAAAAGTCGATTGTGATATCTGTAGTGTATGTAATTGCTTTTAGTAACCAATTTGAGTAGACGAGTTAAAATATTATTATTCAATCAACAAAATTAATCAAATACTTCATTCGTTTTTCAAAATTAATCAAAAAGCATTAGATGCATGTATGTACATTTTCGACGCAATCATTTAATTTAAAATAATAGAAACTAGCGGCTATCTTAAGCCGGTAAAAATGATGTATCGATCGGCTAACTTGTAAGACCGGGTTAATTTCTCCATCTATGGAATAGAAATTCGTTCCATACAACTGAGGAACACATACGATACAATACAACAGCCCAGCCCAACTAACTTAAGTTTAACTTAATTCTATAATGGTTTTCTTTTAACAAAGCAATACATAAATGCAATACGTATTTATAATTATAAACACACTTATTATTTAACAGTTTGTGTTTATTTTTTATACAAATTAATATTTATTACGTGTTTTGTAATATTTTACAACTGATAACTCAGAAGTTGATGAACTCATTCATTTTTGGGTGAAGCTGTCAATTTATCCATTATCGACACCGGTTTCTCCAAAATTATAGTTGTTTACATCTGATAGCAAGTAGTATTTAAGATAATATATTTCAATTTACGACCTATGTAGTGATTAGTTAATAGTTACTTTAATCAGTGTTAAAGTTGGTATGTACATTGCACAGCCAACTTTATTTACTTTAATTATTCTCTTCAGTCATCAGTGTATTAATGTTCAAAGTTTATGTTTAATTTTTCTGCCTTGGGAATACAATACAATGTTCAAAATTTGATGTTTACATAACTTCAAACTTATTCTGCTTAACATCATCTGTTAACAACGGTGAGTTCACAGTCAAGATATACTTAATAATAATGAGAAATAATATTTTTCCGTGGAAAGAGGCGAATGTTCACTGTCAACTGTCTAGTCATCCGGTCAGAGACAGATGTTCTTTCGGGGAAGGTGAATAGGGGCCTAGGAGGGACAGACTTTTAAATATATTATGTTTTTAAGTTATATTTCAGAATTATTGGGGCTGATTTTTTTATTAATGCTACTCCAAAACAACAAAAACCTTTTAACTATAAACAAACAAATAGTTCAATTTTTGTTATGTCTTGTGTTAGTTTTATAGACACTAAACATTTCCTACTTGTTATAATTGAAAGTTAATAGAAGATTATTATATAATTATGATTTTTGACACATATGACAAGTTAAAGAGATAATTCATAATTTGGCTTCCAGAAAAAGAAAGACAGAACTTTTTTTTATACAACGAAACCAAATTATTTCGTTACATTGGTGGTATTGATTGTTTATTTACAAATGTGTATGCATTCAACAATTTTTTTTACTTATTAACTTTTCTAAATAACAGAAAAATATCATTGACAACGATGAGAATGTGACAATTAAAACTTCGGTATAATCAGTTTTGTCTTGATTTAATAGAGTATATAATTAAAACTTTTTGGACCTCAAAGAATGAGAAATGAAAGAACAAGGGTTTAAAAGGTGTACCATACTGTAAAGCTTATTTATCGATTATTTATTTCCCTATTTTTATATTTGTGCAGACACTCGTGAAAATGGATGTTACTCTGCAAAAGTTAGCAGAAAAGCTGACAATACTCAGTGACAGAGGAGTAGGATTATTAACGCGCCTCTATAATATAAAAAAGGTAAATATTAAAATATTATTTGCTATCATTTACACTGTATAAATTTACATTGACAGTAACAAAATATCGTTTCTGCATATCTTATAGGCATGCGGGGATACCAAATCAAAGCCTGGTTTCTTATCGGAGAAATCACTAGAATCTTCTATCAAACATATTGTCAAAAGATTTCCTAATATCGATATCAAACAGGTAAAGTCAATTTAAAAGTGGGTTTCAATTAAAAAACTGTATTAATATTTAATTTTGTACAATATAAGGCCCGTATGGATTGATGTTCTCATTTTTTGATTTCATAGGTACAAAATATTGGACAGTATCGTGGTGAGATTACAAAAACTCTGCATTTGTATTATTATACGTTTGTGGACCTGTTGGATTTTAAAGACCATGTGTCAGAGTTATTGACCATTATGGATGCTTGCCAAGTCGAGCTTGATATTGTAAGTGTTAAAATCAAATGGAATTTTTTACAGTTCCTTTTATTGGCATGGGAGAAGTCTTTATTTACGTTTCTATTAATTTTATTTCAGACATTAAACTTTGACTTGACCAAGGGATATCTAGATTTGGTAGTCACATACACAACCCTTATGATACTGTTATCTCGAGTTGAGGATCGTAAGGCTGTTTTAGGACTCTTTCATGTAGCACAAGAAATGGCCAATAATCCAGCGTTAGTATTTATAAATTATGTTCTAAGAAAAGCACATTTTTAATGTATACTTACTGTCAAATTAAACCTAATATATTTATTGTGTGCAGTGACACGAGTTTTCCTAGGCTTGGTCAAATGATTTTAGAGTACGATCCTCCTCTGAGGAAACTGTCCGAAGAATTTGGCCCACATTCGAAACTTCTCGTTAGGGCATTAATTTCTCTTCAGAATATTTACCCGAGACGTAATCTTGAAGCCGACACTCTAAGGTACCATCAATTTTAGTTTTACAACAGTACAAATAACGTAAACAACGAAATTGAAATAGTGTAAATATTGGACATGTTATCTGTTTAGGAAAAAGCAAATGTTAAGTTTAACAGCCCAACCAGGGTATTTACTAATTCCTGCTAGAACCGACACCACACCCTGCGAATATTTATCGTTAGATGCTATGGAAAGATGGATAATATGTAAGTTGTATTTAATATCATTTTTTATTTAAATGCTATTTATTAGTAGTTATTAGAATGTTATATAAGATCAAATAATTATATAATAGAGATATTTAAAACCGAATATTTAGTTACTGCTGACGATGTTTATAATTAAAAGATGATTTAAAATAAGTTTACAATAAGCTTCTACAAAGAAACATTTATGTCCCTGATGATTATGTAATGATATTTTTATACAATCACACAAGCTTTAATCGATCTTTATAAATCATCAGGGACATTAATGTTTCTTAGAAGTAATGCGTTCAAATGGAATAAAGTATGTAAACATATTTACAGTTGGATACATGTTATGCCACCAAGCTTTAAATAATGCACAGATAGCTGCAGATGAAATGTGGCTATCGGCCTTAAGATCCTCTTGGGTGGTGACATTGTTTCGAGACGAAGTGCTTTATATTCATTCTTACGTCAATAGTTTCTTCGACACTATAAAAGGATACAACAAAAGGATTTCCGAAGTGAAAGACGCTTGTAGTTATGCTGTACAAAATGCGTAAGACATTTTTATAAAAGTTAGAAAAATTAATCGTTCTAGATTTTTTTAAAAACCATTCTTCAGGTGAAAATGTTTATTTTCTAATAAGAAAGCATAAAATCTGTTTTTATGCGATATACAATTATTCTTCCCTTTGTGATTTCTATTTTTGATATTTAACGAAATTAAGGAATGAAATAAATCCTTTTGCTTTTCAGTGCCCTAATGCACAGGGAACGCCGGAAATTCTTTAGAACTGCTTTAAAAGAAATGGCTCTTGTTATGACGGATCAGCCAGGACTTTTGGGCCCTAAGGTACGCAGTGTTATTTTGCATAAATAATTTTAGCAATAAAATATAAAATCATTTCAATAATCAATTGCACATAAATAATACGGCCGAAAAAAATAAAATAGTAAATAAACAAGCGATGGTTATGTATACGCAATTTTTTCATGTAGGCCTTGTACGTATTCATGGGACTATGTTACGCCAGGGACGAAGTGGTTTGGCTGTTGAGACATCATGATAATCCACCTCTTCACAAAGGAAGAAGTAAAGCTACCGAAGATCTTATCGACAGACAGCTTCCTGAGCTTTTGTTCCACATGGAAGAGCTAAGAGGTTTGTTTACACCAGAACTTGCAGCTTTGGTGTTTCACTCTTCTGCCATGAAGTTTTTTTTATAGAGACGAATAATTTTTGCAACATGTTGCATTGTAGCTGAAGTAGTGTTACACAATAACGGCGAAAGAAAGTTGAATTTGACTTTCGTTGTCTGGGATTTAATAAATTATCAAGAGATGTAATGCGAAAAATTCTATGTTTTCAGCTTTGGTAAGAAAATACAGTCAAGTAATTCAGCGATACTACGTCCAGTATTTGTCTTGTTATGATGGGCCTGCTCTAGGACAACTTCTTGGGAATTTCGCCAAATTGGAAACAGAGTCCATGATACTAGCTTCTATCTACAATACTATCTCAAACCTGTCCGTCAAGCAAGGTTAGCACAGTATGATTTTAAACTTTTCAAGATAACGCAAAGTTACCAGTAATAATATGATAAGAATCAGAGATAGTAACATCTATGGTTGTACTAATTGCTCTTTCGATCTTTAACAGTTGAAGATAATGAGATCTTTGACTTTCGAGGTATCCGTCTTGATTGGTATCGACTCCAATCTTTCCTCTCTCATTCGCCAGCTCCTAATAGAATTCAAGGTTTGTCTTACCTAATGAATACAACTATATTTCATCTGAAACTGGTCGACTTCCAAGACGAACTTCTTTTGGAAACATCAGATCTTTCACTATTTTGGTAAAGTTTATATGCTTAATGATTGGTTTTAATTTGATGTGTTTTGGTGTGTTTTGGCAACATTGTTAAAAATTTGAATGTTTGAATGGTTTTTTATTGTTCAGCTTTTATAACAAGATATTTGAAGATCAGTTTCACATGTGTTTGGAGTTTCCTGCTCAAAATAGATACATTGTGGCTTTTCCATTGATTTGTAGCCACTTTCAGCACTGTACACATGAAATGTGTCCTGAAGAGGTAAAGAATTATTTGCGCAATTATTTTTTTCACGTTTGAAAATCACGAGTATCTTAACAGGATGTAATTATTAAAATCAATAGAGACATCATATCCGGGAAAGAAGTTTATCTGTTGTTAACATCTTTTTGGATGAAATGGCAAAAGAGGCAAAAAACATTATCACAACAATTTGTGACGAACAATGCACACTGAGTGACAAAGTATGTTAAAATTTAATTTAAATAATACGCTGTATGATAAGCCAACAATTAACTAACTAATAAAAATGTTCATGTCTTAGTTATTGCCGAAACACTGTGCCGCATTAATTGCTCACCACTTACATAGGAAGAAGGGTAAAGATAAAAGCAAAAAACCACTGCCAGAGATTAATAAGCCAGGAGTTGAGAGTTTCCGAAAAACTAGAGAGGATTTAACAACGTACGTTTCATTCAACTATGATTTTACTGTTGAAAACCAATGTTATAAAACCATTCAACCATTATAACTTTCAGGATGGATAAGCTTCATATGGCTCTGACGGAACTTTGTTATGCAATAAACTACTGCCCTTCCATATCGGTGTGGGAATATACTTTTGCACCTAAAGAGTATTTGCACCAGCACCTAGAAAATAGATTTGCAAGAGCCCTGGTTGGAATGGTAATGTATAATCCAGATACTAATGAAATCGCAAAACCATCAGAGCTTCTTGCAAGTGTTAGAGCGTACATGAACGTTCTGCAAACTGTGGAAAATTATGGTAAATATAATTAACCGTTTATTTATACTGCATTCACTTGATGGAAATCTAATGTGTCTCGTATAGAATTATTTTCATTTGGTACTAACATTATTTGTTTTAGTTCACTTGGACATGACACGTGTGTTCAATAATGTTCTACTGCAACAAACACAACAAATGGATAGTCATGGAGAAAAAACTGTTGCAGTACTTTACACTCAATGGTATTCCGAAGTTTTGCTTCGTAGAGTAAGCACTGGCAATATATGTTTTTCCGGAAATCAAAAGGCATTCATTAGTCTTCAACCTGGAGAGGCGGCGCCTTTTAGCGCTGAAGAGTTTTCGGATATAACGGAACTTCGAGCTCTTGCTGAACTAATTGGTCCGTATGGTATGAAACATCTCAACGAAACTCTAATGTGGCAAATTGCTGGACAAGTTCAAGAACTTAAAGTATGTGTTATTATATCGTAATATTTACATCTCTAATATTAAATTGCTAGCGTATATTGATTAACCATCGATGTTTTATTTGTGTACAGAAAATGGTGGCCACAAACAAGGATGTTTTAATGGCGTTGAGAACAAACTTCGATAAGCCAGATATAATGAAAGAACTTTTCAGAAAGTTGCAGAGCAAGATGAGTAAGTGGCAATATTTAAAAATATGATGCTTTTCTTTTATTACAGCTAGCTTATAATAAGTAAACTTTTTAGATGTAGAAAATGTGCTGCAACGAATGACAATCATTGGGATGATCCTACGTTTCCGTCAGTTGACACAGGAAGCATTGCATGACACTTTGATCGACAGAATCCCGTTTCTGTTAAGCTCAATATTAGATTTCCATGATCACGCTCCAAACGGAGAATCCATCGTAAGTGTTTGTGTAAATTAATGGGCATGAAATAATTTGATATACATTGGAGCATACAGAAATACATTTGCATTATTAACTTCTAGAATGTAGCTGAAATGGCATCAGCTGCAGGAATCCCATTAAAAGTTGATCCCACTCTTGTTTATGCACTACGAAGTCAGAAAAACGGTAATACTTTTATATAAAGGTCAAAATATTGCACACGCCATTGTGGAAATCTTATGTTATATTTATTTTAGAAACCGGAGAAGATGAATACACATTGGCATGTCTTTTGATGGTGTTTGTTGCCGTGTCGATTCCAAAGTTAGCAAGAATTGACGGATCAGTATATAGAGCTTCCTTAGAAGGACATTCCAATAACATTCATTGTTTGGCTGCAGCAGTAAATGCAATATTTGGCGCATTGTTCACTATCTGGGGTCAAAGCGATATTGAAGATCGACTAAAAGAATTCCTGGCAGTGCGTTGAAATTTTTTATTATAAAAATATAACTTTTTACTTCAAATATATTATATAATCATATTATACATGATATTTTAGCTGGCCTCATCAAGCCTTCTACGTCTAGGTCAGGAAGCTGACAAAGAAGCAGTAAAAAATCGAGAGTCAGTGTACCTTCTACTTGATATGGTCAGTTTTAAATTCTAAACACTACAAACATAATTCTATTATCTCAATTTGTAAACGGTAGTGAAGCTTAGCTTTACATTTAATATGTTTTTACTTTGTAGATTGTTCAAGAATCACCATTTCTCACCATGGATCTTTTGGAATCATGTTTTCCATATGCACTAATACGCAATGCCTTTCATGCTGTGTACAAGCAAGAAAATGCCCATGTCCCATAAAGAATTTACTCAATAGCAATACACAATAACTACAGTATTTACGGAAATGTTCCGATTGTTCGAATATGTTAATAAACTTTGTACCATCGTAAATTCAACCAAAAACCACTGCAATTCTCACAGCATTTATTAATTCATTTGTCTATTACAATTGTACTACCTAGGTTGCGTTCTCTAAGACTTCCAACTGATAACAGTTGTTAATTGCATGTGTATTATAATTTTATTGTAAAGCGATAAAGCACATTAATTTATTCTAAACTTTTGAATACAGGTTCAGGTTCAGGGTGTATTTCTGTAGGTTCATTTCTGCATATAATAGAAATTCTTCTATCTCGGAAAACTTTTTGTGTTTTGAAACTGGAATTTGACTCGCTCAATATTTCATGAGTGAATTCATATCTTGCAAAATCTCTGTGATCAATCACACACAAGAAATTAGTTAATTGCTAGTTGTAATGCTGTACAATAATGAGTATTTGAGAATAACAGCCTTACTTCATGACGTAAAGGGAATATCTGGGCAGAAGCACATCACACCATAGGTCTTTATGAACATCATGTATCAATCTCATAATACTGTCTGAGAGAAGACTCAACCCAGCTATCGTGTTTCCACAAAACTAAAATCAATAATATTTTTTGAAAATTGTAAATTATATAACTGCATAAGGTTAGTTTAATTTAAAACTGAATCAGAAATTACCCGAACGCTATCAATATGTGGTTTGATGACTCCTTTTTTCGCTAAATCCAAAATGTGAACTAATTTAAGCTGAGGGACGTGTGGAGGGAAAGCTAGCTTTCTTATTCTATTAATTACTAATTCATTTTTCTTATTCCAACGACTTCTCTCCGTCTCTCGATACTCATGAATGGCCTAGTAGTTAAACACCAAAAAGATGAATGAGTTTTTTAACCAATGTTTTTATCGATGAAAGATTTTTGAATTGTGATATTTTTACTTAATGATAACTTACATCGTCCCAGTGAGAACTTTCATAATGTAAGCGACTGATGTAAGGTTCGATTTCCTTCATTAAAGTCATTTCCTCCTCCTGGGATATAAAATTTGGATACACTAACATTGTATTCATCAGTTTGTTTTCGAAGTCTTCATAGTTTTGTAGAGGCGAATTGCAATCGAAATACTCTAATGCTCCACCTTTTTCGAAAACTTTTGATTCTTCCACATCATTCGAGGGATGTACTGAGGTCAATGTTACTTTATTTAGTTTGTTGAAAGTTTCAACAGTTTTCACATGCATTTCTTTGTCGGATATGGTTTGTTTACTTCCATTGCAAAACTGTCTCGTAAAAGACTTTTGAGGAATTATGAACAGATAGAAGTCTCTTGCCTGTGGGACAACTCTTCTCATGAGGTGGCAAAATCCGCTCATTTTACAATGATTGATGGTGGGCCTATTTATTTAACAAAATAGCCTATCAAAGTTTTGTAAAATTACATGATACATATTATCGTGTTTTATTACTAATACCTTTTCAGAAAGGTTTCAATAGTTCAAGCGAAAAAAATTGACCACTGCTGTCAGCTGTACTGTGTTACGTGATAAAACAAATGCTTCACTGAATGATTTTTCGATTTTGAAATCCACAAGCCGCAATAGATCAAAACCGGTCGTTGGTAGGCTGTGTAAGTGATGTATATGTTTTATCCTCAGATTGGTTATCTAAGAAAAATTGAAAGTCAATAGTAAATTTTAACTTGCTGTTTTGCTAAATTAAAATTATTTTGTAATTTCAAATTTTATTGAAGTGTTCAAATTACCTTACAGCTGACAAAAATTATTGTTCACGTCCTTAATTATTAACTATTCCTATGTCCTAAGTTCTAGTAAAAACGTAAAGAACTTATAATATAGCTGTTACTATAATATTTTTGGATGTTTTGTCAATAACGCAGAAAAATCTTGAAGGTTTATAACACACTGTCATTGTTACTTTTCTTTCTTTTCTCATTCAGACTTGCTGAAAATTCGTTCAAAAGTTGTTTCTTGGCGTCATTTAACGATTTTATACGTACGAACAGTAGGTAGCAATCACGACAAATAGCGAGATCATATTTTTTGAGGTTTGAAAGTCGATCCCCCATTGGTGTGCCCGACAGTTGATTAGCAGGCAGATTTTTAAAAAACTCCAGATCTACCCTAAACGTACTTTCATTTTCCACGACATCCATTAATGTTACGCACAGGTCACACGGTATTTGTAACTGTGTAGACATTTTGGTATTTGTAATTACACTAAAACAAACAATGTAACACGGATGACGGAGATGAAATTTTAATATGGAACAGGAAATTCTCAGTAATTGTGAAGAGAAATTTCCCGCCTGAATAACGAGTAGTTGGGTGTAGTATTAGTATGGATGTAGAGACACATTTAACAGACGGCTATGGAAGGTGGTTTCTTACTTCCTATTCACACAAAACAAAGCCTTAAAAAACAACTTTATGAATCATAATTCATGACATGATTCACTGACTGGTTCCATTTCCAGTTGTATAAATATAACCCATTACAATATTATTATTTAATAAAATGCATCGGAATGATACCTTCATGAGGCATTTCGGTGAAAGCTAAATTAATATAACGCTATATATAATGCGCATGATCAATATTTTGAAATACTTCGTTTTGAAATTCAGACTCTATCAGATGAATTTCAAAATGAACTTTTATTTTAAAATTATAATCATTCGCATTACATAGCGTTACATGACTTTAGCTTTCACTGAAATGCCTCCTTAATGCCTTATGCCTGCAGCCTGCGTAGTGCTGTCAAAACAGCATATTATAATGAAGTATATGCTTCTAAATGATTATTGAAAGAAAGTGACAAAGTCAGGCATTAAAATGCATGATCAAGCAATTGCTAACTACTGTAATAATAGTAACATGGAAGAACATACATCATGATTATTTTGGTTCTATTCTAACTGTGCTTCATTTCCTTGTGTCCGTTTCAGTCTGAAACTAGAATTTGTCACTACACATATACCACATTACATAGTATATGTTCACAATATATATTTTAAACTTGTATGACAAGAACCAATTTTTACTAGATCCTAAACTATTGCACCGTCTACCTTTGCGATTTTAATACATGGGTGACACTTTCAATGTGTTATGGCTGTGTACTATGTGCAATGCCGAGGCCAGCGTTGCGAGAGTATGAAACTAACATTTATTAGGTAAATGAGTTTATGCTTCATTAAATTAAAGTCGCGTCCTGTCGACGTCAGAAGAACGAAGAAAGATCATTTTTGCATGTGGACAATTCGATCACAATCACACTAAAACCCACCTAAATTCAAGACCAATTAAGCACCAGACAGTTAGGAATAAGTTTGTTTCTGAAAATCAACCGTGTGAAACGCCCAAAGAGTAGTTTGAGGAGTGTAATTAATTATATTATAATATATAATCCATCATTACTGTCATTGACGGAAAAAACCCGCTAAGAGTAAGTACAAAGACGTGTCTACTTGTGACGAAGTTATGCTCGCTTGATGACAAATGCACTGCGAAGTCCCCGGAAGTCAATCCGAAGACACGCTTGTGCCGCTTAACTTGCACCGTTTAATACATGGTACTTATATTTTGTTTATAAATGCTTGATGTGATTTCCTCCCTGATTAACGCAAAAAGTTTCATGCTGTGTTACCACTTAGCACTTGCGTCTGACATTGGACTACGGAATTGGATCCATTTGTTCACCAGTCCAGGAACACAAATTAACTCAAGATTCTGTGATGGTCAGTAAGCCGTAGTGCATGAAGAACACTCATATGATATGGATTGAGTTTATTCCGTTTCAAAATTCTAAGAAAACTTGTCTTGATCTAATAACGCCAGCGGCTTAAGTGTTTCTTGGGATTGACTTCCGGGGACTTCGCACTGCATTTGCCATCATGCGTGTCGAGGCTTCGTCACCAGTAGACGTCCTTGTACCTACTCTTGGGGCTTTTCACCCAAAGTTAGTTTCATAAATTTAATTACGAGATTCCCAACTGTCTATGGTGCTTAATTGGTCTTGAATTTGGATGGGTTTTATTAAAATATTTTGCTATTTCAGTGTATTGTGATTAAATTATGGATTGCCCACATGTGAATTGATTGCCCAAAAGATGCCTTCGATTCTATCATTTAACCATACTTCATTAGCACAAAGCCATCCTGACATATCTCCTTTTCATTTTCTTTATGATTCAACTTACTATTCAACGGAGTTTCCATTTTGACAAAAGTTTCATTTCTAACAATAAACAGCGATTAATAAGAGTACGATGTATAGGTTACTTAAAGATTATTTATATCAGATATGAGTTTTAAGTATGATATGAATGATATATGGATATGCTGAATATGGAATATGCATTGCGATTGTTCATTTATTTTGCATCTTGATTTACGATATGATATTATGTTAATTGTATATTTATTTATTAATATATAGGTAATTACATTAAGACACCTTATTTCTCTAGTTCTTAACGGCCAGACGGCGAACTTGCATGAATATGCTATAATTTCTCTAGTGAACAAGTTTTTTTGTTTGTTTCATTTGCCTAAAGTATTTATAACTTTCTCCTTCGCATATTCACGCTTGATGGGGAAAGTGGCTTACAACTGTCCAGTATCTATTACGCAAATAATTTTAATTGTATTCAAGAAATTGTTACCTGCTCGTCCGATTATACGGTTGCTAAAATTATTTTTATGCATATGCATAATATTTCATATTGATTAATTGTGCTATATACCTTCCATAAAGCTAATTAGCTAGATTTTTATGCATTTATTTTGTCCAAATTCTCTCAATTTCCTTCGGTAGGCGAGCTCTAATTCACAATAGAGATTCAGATATTATATTCTATAATTATTATAGGTATTTTATGAAAATGTCATATAATAAGAAATTTTATACAGCCTGGAACACCAAATCCAATTTGGTATTCCGAAAAGGAAAAAAAATCAAAGTTTGATGAAGTATTCCACTAAGTCAAATTTGTATCTCATATTGGGACACTATGCCCTCTTGAATTTTTGTATAATGTTAACTGCAGCCCAATTGACATATGAAATCAGTAATTGAATATTTCAATTTGAAAACAACGCTATAATTACAATTGGGGTACAAAATAGCTAAAATCCTAAAAATGCTCTACTCGAACAGCGTCCTGAAAATATAAATTATATAATCATGCTTTCATATTATGCTCATGTTGCTTTGCTATTTAACTATTGTGTCAAATTTTGATTCTGTCATCAAACATTTTTCTAACTTTGCAATCTTATCACTTAATTCTTACATTTGTGTGCACTTCCAACCCAATGTGTACGATTACATTGAGCCATCAAATGTAAATTTGATTTCAAGCTGTTATTTTGCCCAGTGGCAACTTTCTCTTGTACTTCTGCTTTACACACTGTTATATAGCGAATATATAAAATATGTGAAGATTTTTCCCGGGAAAGTAAACATCGATCCGACCTCTGTCGACTTTCTCCTCAAATTTTCTCCAGTTCACTTACACTTCTATGGCAGTAAACATCGCTGGTAGTGAGAAATATGTATGTGTCCGTGTCTACTGTACATCTTTCTCTCCCTCACTCTCTATCTGTATATTACGGGTGCAGATTAAGGAATTGGACGGAGGCTGGTTGTTATATGGAATGAGAGGGCTTTTATATATCATGTGAAAATGTGATGCTGTTAGTTGGGTTATGCAGGAATGAGGAAAGAGCTTCTTGCGCCACAACTATTATATCTGCATATATAATATATATCAAAGTATGTGAAGAAGTAGAGATAGAGCGTGACTATGTGTGTGTATGTGTGTTTGTGTGTGCTTTAGAAATCTGCTTTGTATAATATATACATCTATATAAAATAATATTGTGTTATCATTTAGAGGTAAATTGTAAGAGTGTTTGTGTGTCGTTGCTTAACCCTGTTGTTGTTCTTCGTCGTGTGTCCTTCTACCTTAACATCCTCTGTGTACCCTATCTCCCTAAATCTTTACAATTTCCCTTTCTCCACAATTGAATTTCCCGTTGGAAACTTTCACTAACAAATTCACTTTATCCAAATTCTTTTAACTGTGAAAATTTTTAAACTTTCTCTCTTACTAAAAATAGTTCGTGTCTAGTCATTTCTAGTGCAAACAGTCCAATCATTGTATTCGCGCTGCAGAAAATTAATCCTTCAATATAGTGTCAACTTTCTCAACTCGATCTTCTTCAATATAATTAATTAACACAGTATATTTCATATAATTAAATAGTGGCAATTATCTACCAATTGTGAATTTAAGAAATGTGGAAGTGGTTACTTCTAAATATATTATCTTGTGGTTTTATAACATTTTAAAGTTGCTATGATAAGAAAGCAATAATAATCTACTTTAGATATTCACACTCTCTAAAATAACCTTTGCCATATTAACAGTGTTAACAATCACACAACATGCAATTGCACTCTACAAGGATTTTAGATTGCGGTGTCTTACTAATTAGTAGAAGCCAAAATAACTTTAGTGATACTAGTGAAATGTTCGACTAGATAATTACCGTACAGAAGTAAAATAATGTGTAATGTAAACATAGTTATACTAATTTAAGGGTATTTAGCAATATAAAATTTCTAGTGTCGAGAAATTCATTAAGCTATAAATAGTCAGTATAGAAACATAACGCAGTCGTAGCGTTAACACCTTTACGAGAACAACGTGAGAGTTGATATAATATTGTATGCCATTGTCTATGCAATTGCTTACTAAGCACATGCACATACAATAGACCTATTGCATGAGGTGAATGTAAAAGATAAAATTACTTTTGAATTATTATCCGATAAAATTGTGATATATATTTACATACATATACGCAGATATTTCTAGTAGAAATAAGAATTTTTGTAATAAAAGTAGCCTCAACATACACTAAAATCTAGACTGCATGACTAAATTAAACCAGACATCAAAAGACATAAAGAACGACTTGTTCCAAAATAATTAATAGCAATAAAAAGCTCAAAAAACAAAAATGTAAATACCGTTCATTATTATATTATAAAAGAATTATATTATTATACTGTTAGCTACAATAGATATTTAATTCATATGAAACTGGAGAGTCAATTCATGATTTGAATTATGCCTTAAATTGTATTGATACTTTGTATTCTTTGTAATACAGTTTAGTGTATACAGGTATATTTAAAAACTGGTTTATAGACCCTCTATTGATATAGCAAAAATACGAAATCATTTATTGTACAATAACAGTGATATTTACAACTTACTCTGCCAAAAGTTGCCATAAGTTAAACGAAACAACGAACATACGTCTTAAATCAAATGAGCAGGTCAAAATATTTTAAAAGAATTTAATTACGTTCGAACTATAGAAACTAATTCAGCCTGATTAAAAGTGAGCCACACCTGTAGGTAATCACAAAAAATGCCAAAAACTGAATACAATGTTTCAATTAGCATAAATCTTAACAACCTTTACACTGACAGTATGGGCTCCTGATTAAATTTTCTGAATGAATTGTGTCGATATGTGTTATCTATCTAAACTGAAATTTCAAGTGCTGAAACATAATGTCATGTTATACTCGTAGCAAAACGATTGTAATTCAATTGATGAACTAAATGACTATGATTGAAAATAATGGGGAAACAGCAAACGAGTCAAGTGTGGACATAAATCAAGCATTTAGAATGATATAAAGGTTGAGATTTTATTGTAAATTATGCTGTTAGGTGAACACTTTCATGTAACTTTCTAGGATGTTTAACAATCTTGTGCCAATTACAATTTTTGCAATTATCTTTGCAAATCGCTTCTACTTCTATTGCACTGCAAAAATACACCTCTAATACAAATGGCGATCTCATCATCTGGATGTACGTGAAATACAATGGATTAATACTGGCATTATGTAAGTTTGCAACTTTGACTTTGAATGTGTATTTTATTCAGTTTATTGGCTTTTGCATATTTTCATGTAATTATGTCGACATTAATTGTAGGAGTTACTATAGGATTACATCGTTAAAAGTTACACAACAGCTCTATTTAGGTTCACATTCATCAATAATTACGCTAAGATTCTCATTCGGGTTTTTATGTTACTTCTTTACAGCACTATTAATGTACAGTGCTTGTATTATTCTAATAGCACACAAAAGACCGGTAACACTTTCCAACACCGCTTTGTAACATCATTGAATCTTATACTTGGTATATTCGTATTGGTTTTAACAAAATATTCTGATGACATTGTTTTTCTTACATACGTCATACAACCCATATTTATATTGGAGTTATGTAATCTATTTATCTAACATAATAAGTAGATTTTTGCTTAAACACTTTCTGTTTTAAGGACCATACTTGCCAATCTACATCACTATAATATTCTCAAAATTCTGTGAAAAACTTCTGCGAGAATTAATAAAGCCTCTTTAGTTAGGTCTCCTATATTTAACCCTATAACTAGCTTGTGGTATGCGAGAACTCTCCGCACGAACTACTATTCAGCCTAATTTTGGTATGTTGTAAAATTTTGATGTTCTTTATCTGGCCAATAAAATAATTTTCTGGTTGCAATGACCGTAAAATGAAATTTCTTTCCTTTTATTGTCAATATTACTGTGAGTCGGCTTGATTCATTCTTTTCCTGAGCAGAGACAACGCAATTTGTTTAAAATCTACTATGGTTGTATTATTCTTAGTAGGAACTCTGCTTGCAAATACACCATATTCCATTTCCTCCTTACAAGTAATGCAAGCTTTTCAACTGTAGGAATATACCTCTCAATAGCACTGAGGCTGAGTCTATGTAATGCGTACATGCGAGATGTCAGTAATAATTTAAAGTGTGTCTATTCTCTTCTGTCTCATCGTCTTATTCAACCTAAGGCCCGAAGTATGAAATAGAACGTAATGAAAACTATATAAAAGTTATGGATACCTATTCTACTCCACTTTAAGCAAATTTAGTACCTACGACTTTTCCATATTGTAACGTTTAGTGCAAAATTCAGTCTGTAATTATAAGTAGTTACTACGTAGCGTAGTCATAGTCATACTATAATCATATTTCATATACATAGTCATACTATATACATGTGTGTATATGGTTCCGTCTTCCGAATGGCCGTTTAAAAAGCTTTGACACTCAAGGTGATATTTGCGGCTTAAGCGGCTAGCAAACTTTATGAAAAACAAGGCTTTTCAAGTCTCAAAACAAGTCTCAAAACTTAATGGAAATTTATATGGAGTAAAATATCTGAAAATTAACATACTGTGGATCCTCCCAATCAGTTATATAAAATGGCTGTTATTATTAATATTAAATTTTGAATAATGTGGCTGATCTTGGCATAGCAAAAGCACGAAAAAGGAGCTATAATGATTTTTGGGTAGAAAAAGCCATCTTAAACTGGTGCACTCTATACTACTATATATTGCATTAGCATACTAATACTACTAACAATATGTGTACATGTAGTGGCTTTGTGAATTTAAATAAGTAGATATATAGGTACTGGACCTATGCAATATATACTATGAAATTACATAAAACTACTACTGAACTGTGTATGTTGTATTAAAATGAAAGTGTAGCTCTCCTAAGACAATGCTAGACACGGAGTTTTAGAGTATTTAAAAATGTTCCGGTAGCTGTAAAGCTTTCCGAAAAGAATAACTAAGGAACTTTTTGCAATTTGTGTTGAGACAAGTTGAATGTTGAATGGGTTTAGAAAAGTTGGTCCTTCAGAGCGACAAGAAGGTGGGAGGAACAAGTTAATTTTGCAATGCTCGAGTGTCGGACTTTTTCGGTTCGGTTTTTAGTTTGGTTGGTTGATAGGACCGGGCTAGGTCACCAGATCATGTTGAAATACCTTCCTGAGAAGTGTAACTAACTAAATGGATGTGTCTGCTATGTGCATACTGTGCGTGCACATTACGTACGAACAGCACACTAATATTATATGCGATCTTAAATGAAGAAAATGAAAAACGTATGGTGGAAATACACCTCCGAGGTATCTTAGGAGCTCCACTCTACACCAGACCGTGAAAAACTTGACTAACTGAAAGTGAACTAATCTCGGTTCTTTTTCTGACGACTGCACGTGTTGCAATGCAATGAGATGCGATGGTTTTGTTTTTTGCTGTTGCCACGGATGGGCCCAAAATAGAATATTATCTATTCGTGTTCACCATAAGTGTATTATACCCGCTACACTGCTACAGCAATACATGCACTCCTCTTTTCTCTGCTAACACTTAACCATGGTTCCTTCTGTTATATAACTAACACTTTTTCGAATATGCGTACCTTGCTTCACTGTGTAGTGTAATATAGTACAATCTACCTAATTTTATAACCTCTAAAGACCTAGTACTAACTTACAACCGGAGCAGCGTCTCTAGCCTGAACTCATCCTTTTCAGAACTCAGATAAATACTATTCAACGATATGTTAAAATCAACCTTTCTCGATTCAGAGTTGTTCATCTGTAAATATCTTCAGGAGGTATAAATGCACGTAGTAGTTGTATAATTTTATTAATATCGCACACACATTGCAACATTACCCTTGCAATCATTTATTCAGCACGCATACACACCAACGTATTTAATTACTCAATATTATGCTCTATGCTCACCTGGCTATAAATAAATTAAACTCAATTACATTTTATTAGTATTTATGTAATTAGAACGACTTTTTACGGCAAAACATAAATTCATTAAAACAGGTATTTAGGCATTTAGCAAATGCAAATTAATTTTTCTTAATTATGATTATGAGTTTTCGAAAAAATATTTTTGATGCAAATGACCAAACGTATTATAATGGATAAATTGTATTTAATTTTCAAAATTAACAGGCAATCTGTCGATAATTTGTATTTGCAAATGAATAACAGCAACTGTATGTTTGCTGTTTCTAGATGTAATTTAAAATGTGTGAATAAAGATGTGTGAATGCTATTCTGTTGTATACAACGTGTAACGAGTGGAGATGGATATAATATAAATGTATATATTTTGCTTAGTTTGTGCCAGGTTCCTATGTGAAAATGTAAGCACTAGGGTTTACGTTTCATTTTCGTACATAAATAATGATTTTGTACACACTGCTGTCTACTTATGAGGGTTTAAGTAGCTATGTATGTAACATTATTCAGTTTGTACCTCTATAATTATTAGCTTAATATGCGTGGTATTCTCAACTTAATTTCATTTGTGATGTGCAGTTTGAAATTACCAGGAAATTGCAAAAAGTGTTTTGTCCATTTCACCTACGCATTAGAAGCACATGTACTAAAAATGGGTAGTTATCTGCTATCTGCTCGTGATAATGAGTGTAAAAAAACATTTGTTTTTCATTCAATTTCTTGAGAAATACCTCAAGCTGAAAAATAATTTCCGCTCTTAAAAACCCACAATGTACTCACCAGGCAGGATGTAAACGGATGCATGTGAGTAAATATTCATAGCTGATGCTTCACTGCAATCAAAATGCATCTAAAAACTGCATAAAATATCATAAATCATTTTTAACTTAATTTCTAAGCTCAGCAGGCTAAATTCGTAAGAGCAAATTAATTCTTAGCCTTTAATTGCATCTTATAAACTCACAACGAACCTTTAATAAAACAGGAGGATACATATGTACCAGACTAGACTAATTAATGACATTAGTACCGTAATATATAAAACTGATAAAAATAGTCTGCTTTCAGAATTTTAGATCCTTGCTTGCTTTTTAAAGGTCTTTATCAATAATGAACATTAAATTTGTAGCGTAAAAAATAATTATTTTGAGTTACTAGCTTTTAATGTAACCTATGTGTCAAAAATTCGTAGTATATATAGATCTGAAAGATACAAATTAAACCGGACCATACTTTTATTCACTTTATCCTTACATGAATGCATAAATACACAAAAATGAGCACTATTTAGAATCATTCATTTTGTACCAGTTCATCTATCATTACTAGGTGCTTAGATTTATTATCTGAAAAATGGAAATGGATATTTCACAACATATTTTATCTAGTAGATTATATTTACAATGGGGCTCTTCAAATGCTCCGAGGGAAAATCTGTTAAATTTCTGCGAGTTAAGAATTTATTGTGAATTTGAACGA
>JAQFYB010000416.1:0-55859 GCA_034694085.1 Pogonognathellus longicornis
TGTTTTCAAGCAGGGACATGAGGCTAGAGTCATTAGGACGTAATTAGGTTGCTGAGGGGCTTCAATTTCTTTTTTTTTCTTTTTATTTTTTCATATCTTGTCGGCTACCTTCCATTTTTGTTATAAATTGACATCAGTTGAAGCTGGATGAAGCTGGATGAAGGGATTCTTTAATTGTATTTATTTTTCTTAGTTGCGCTACCGTGTAGAGCTCGTGTTGTCAATGGCAGTGGGTTTATGAGTATTTTATTTAATTATTATTGTTAGAATGAGAATCCCTGGAATAGAATAGAAAATGGGCATATTACACATACAAAAGAGAGAGAGAGAAGACAAACAAAATTTTGTTTGCTATATGCTTGGCTAACCTCTTCAGGTCTTTATAGGAGTTTTAATAGTAGGATGTACAAAATAAGTAATGCTATAATAGTGGCATAAGTATGTACATTACATTTTACATAGGTACCTATCTACACTAAACTATCAACTTCAACTATAAGTAGTTCCAATATTGTATGAATATATCCACACAAGCAAAGTGTGGATTTGAGTTGATATTTGTATATATGTGATATGGCTGTGTATGTGTGTGTCTGGTGTTACGACGCAGTAGATATTATGTGTAATGTACGGTAAAGTGAACCCAGTGATTATTATAAAAGGCACATGGACATATTTGCAAGAGATGATGATGAGAGTTTTTAGTTGGAGCAGAACGAACTCTTGTTGTATCTCTGAGATACACAGAAGAGGACCATCGAGAGAAGAATGAAGCTATTCGAGAAATAAGATCGTTGTTGGTGTAATAGACGAACAGACAGGACAGGACAGGCAGGATGCATTCTCTCATAGTCGACTCTTGTGATTCTCTCTCTCTCTCTGTCTCTCAGACTCAGATGGGAAAAATGCTTGGAAAAAACAAAAGGGAAACAATTTGATGAGCGGCCACGTCAATCATTCTCCTCTCATACTTTGCCTAAGCGGATGATTCAATGATTCCCTTGGCCACGACTCTTTCTGTGTAATAATCCTCTGCTCTAAAATAATACGACTAAAACCACTACAGATACACACAGCCAAATGCTCTACACAGCTATACACTATGCTCGGACAATTTAATACTCACAATAACTAAGAAAGAACAACAGCATCATATCATCATCACCTGGGTCGTCTCACTCTCTCAGTCTACTTATTTGTCGAACGCACAGCTAATAGAGCTGAAATTCGTTACCTTTTCTTAAGAAACTCAAAAATTCCCTTCTGCGGTACGCGTCAAAGCAGAAATAAGCATTACGTAATATTTTTGTAGAAAACTGAATAGGTAGGAGTATAAGGAAATGTGTGTTACACAAGACAAGCGGGAGTGTGGTATCTTAGAAATAAAAATGTAACAAATGTGACGAGACGAGAGCCAGGAGACTTGACTTTTGAGACTTGACTTGAGACTTGACTTGAGACGGAAATTGACATGACTTGAGTTTGACTCGCAGAAACAAGAAATGCTCCTGACTGACATACTCTTTGTTCATGCATCTGAATTCAAGTTGAGATGAGATAAATTGTGAATAGTTGGGGAATTGAGTACTGGTGGCCGTGGTCGTGAATTGACCCACACAGTTTGCCATGTTTTTTCAAATGCTCTTTCTTAGGCAGCAGGGAAGAATTGGAGTGACGACTCTGACGGACTTGAATTGTATTTTGCTGTGAGTATGAATGCTGTTTGGCTATTATGAAATGGAATATAATGAGAGAGTTGGATGGAAGAAAGAATTGCAGAGCTATTAGTCTGTTCTGTTTTCAGATGTTGGTGGTTGGAGTCGAAGAAGAGAAGAAGTCGTCGTATTAAAACCTTTTCCTTATTTTTGCATATGAAATTGAAAGAGGTAGGGCAGAGAGGGTTCAAGTTCGTTCAGGACAAGTCATGAATTCTCTTTTTCTGACTACTACAACTACTTGACTTTATTCTTTCATTTTTTGAGCTTGAGCTCCAGCTATGCTCACTGAATCTGAACTGTCTTGTGTCTTGTCCACCTTCTCTTTATTTAGAGAATATTAACAAATAATTAAAAATTCTACCTACCCAATCCAATTCAGACGCTCGTCGCTCCCGTCTAATTTTTGACATGTTCTTCTTGTCTGATGCTCTCTAAAAACAAGTCTCACGTTTATTACTGCACAAACAGTCTAGTCTACTGTCCAGACCCTCTTACTCTTATAACCACACTCTTGAGATATACACGGCTACTGCTTTTAACTATGAAGGAAACTTAGTCAGTGGCAGTGGCAGAAATCATTTCGTGGGTTTTCTGCTTCTTTTACCTTTTCATCGTATTATCCTTGCGTATGATGTGTGTAACAACAATGAATTAACTTAACCTCACTACCCGAACCATACAATACAATGCACATCCATCCAACATCTTGCAATTAAATTCGGGAAAGAAAAGAAAAATTATTTTGCGTCTTTTGTACTAATGCATTTAATATAAAAAGTCTGCTGCTACTTCTTGCAGCGGCAGACTGACAATAATTACTCACAACCTAAGTAGACCACTGAACTGTGGCCAGGATATGATGCCATGGCCATAATGCAATTGCCTAAGTCAACCTACCCAAGTATTTTGATGAAATGATGGCTTGTGATTAGCTTTTCTTTCTTTTGTTTCCAACAATTCGTTTAACAATCAGTTTTTCCGTCATACGCTCATCCGAGAGGCAATTTCCACACAACAAACGCCACAAGGAGTAACAAGAGCAGATGGTTTTGATTTCTGCCTTTTTGCAATTACAGATACAAATAATATCTCCTAATATCCATATCATATTCATACCTTGCATAAGATGGTAAAGACTGGAGACTCAACTATACTGCACCACATGACCACACGGCTCCTAATCCTATTTATCCGGCACGCTTTTCCATTTTGTTCTTATCTGACATTCTTCAGCGTTAGCTAAGGGCTAAAGGTATCAAATTATTACTTGGCGAAATTCAGCAGATGACTATAGCTTTAGCTTCGTTTTATGGATCTGTTTACATTACAATAAAGTTTAAATATTTATTGTGTATTTAGTTAAGTAGGTACGTTTAAAATACCCGAGCCCACACAAATGCCATGCAAGTCATTTTTACATGATTTTTTTTTACCTCATTGAGAAAGTGCAGTAAAGATTGTAGGATCTGTAAATGCGTTTTGGTTTGTGAGCTTGAATTGTTTAGTGAGGCATATAGGTGTAAGTTAGTGTGTGCCATCCATCCCGTGTCTAATTAGGGTGTAATGATCCTCCCGATTCATTCATTGTATGACAGGGCGCCCAAACAACACTCTTTACCTTCAGACAGAAAAACAAACGGGAGTATTCCATGTCGAACAACTGAGAGGTGTGTGATCCTCCTATTTTAGTTTTTCAGTGTGTGTTCACGTACAACACAAACAATCACGAGTTCATAATAAATGAATAAATCTCGTGCGCCATAGTATAGTATTCTGTAGTAGTAGTAGTAGTATCACCATAAGTATACCAAGTACACTCAGTCACAACAGTCAGTCAAGGTGCAGACTATTAGTCCTGCGAGAGTGAAAGAGAGAGTGTGCCTGATGCAACATGACATGACATCCTAACGTAAAACAAAAATACAAAGATGCAACTCAATTCATCCCCACATGCACTACCCTATACACTTTTTTCAAGCCAAACTCCTGGAGAGCCATAAACAAATAACACTAAGACTGAAAAGAAAACAGTACTATTACTCGACTTGCATTATGACGTATGTATACAGGTGTATATGAATTCTCATTTGAAGGATTTGACTGTAGTATTTACGTGAAAGTGATGTGATGCGTTTTTAGTGAAGTTGCATTTAGGATTTTGTGTTGTGTTTTGATTTGGTTGTGAAGGAGGTGCAAACATATGGGATTCTCAATAGTCAAGTGGCAAGTTCAAGTGCGACTCATCATGCAACCAAGCAAAACACAGCAAAACGAACGAAAGAATATTCGTGTCTCATGGAATCCTACGTGCCGGCAGATCATCAACATTTTCATTTTCATCATCACACACAACACACAACACACTCCCTATGCAACAAAAGAACCACTCTATACAAAAGAATATTCTGAACTCTAATAGTTAAACATCATTATAGCATTCCTATCTATAACGAGCACAGCCACATCTTTGCATCGAATGATGATTCCATTCCTGTTGATCTTTGGACTGCTCCTCACTTTCTGTCTTTACCTCTTTTCCTCCACTGACTGACATTTTTCAACACCTTTTCATGTACAACGATCCTTAGACTTAGACACTATGCCTTCCCTTTACATTCACAATGCTCTCCATTTAATGGCTACGTCTTAATCCCATTTCTCTTACACTTGCACTTACATCATAATAATCAGATGGGCAGACATGGGATGCACTCTCTCTCGTGTAATGAAACAATATTACAATACACAGCTAATGTAATATAATTAATTATTATTTACATTGCTATACTTTGCTCACCTCAAAAACATCTCATTCATTCTTCATTTCATTCATTCGTTTTGGATGGATGGATGGCTCTTGTCTTGTTTGTGTTTGCGTCTTGTCTCATTCAATTCAACACACTACACACACCATCACTCACTCATGCTCCTTCGGCATGGCATCGCCTGTCAAAAATCAAAACACGAAATAATCAAGCCCTCCTATATACTAGTCCTTTTCATATCATGTCAAACACTTTCAACTTGCTATTCATCATAATAAAATTATTTCTATTCCTATTCTATGATTAACCAAACAAACGGACACAGTCCAATGCTTGGATTCTTAATTAATTTGATCAAAGCTAGTCGTATATTAAATATTTGTCTTATTTCGAATGTGAATGTCGAGTCCTTTACATTCGATTTCACTTCTTTTCGTTGTATAGATTTCATTGAGTTTAAATGTAATATTACGCACATTTCCAAAACTTCGAATCTATAAAAGTATGGGGAAAAATATTAGATCCCTGTACACTACACTCACTACAGCAGTCAGTTGATGAAACCTCAACAAGGAAACTCAAAATAATTCAAGAAGGAAGGAAACTCGCAACCTAATACTAATAATATATACGTTTTCACAAAAATACTTTATGATATTGCATCGGCTAATACTAATAAGCTGCTAATAAAGCATCTGCTAATAATGCTAAAAAAACTCATGTGTGAAAACATTGTTTGATTGTGATTCTTGGCATGCAAAAATAGATCGTAGTAATGACACACAAACAGACACCTTGATACAAAATATTTAAGTGTCAATATACCTCATGCTGGCATGCTTTTTTCAAAACAAAAGCTTCCCCTTTCACACTTCTTTTATGCTGAAATATTTTACAGCTTTTGCAGATTGTTAAATCACTCTGTACATGAATGACAAGCATAAAATACAAACAATCAGTATTTCTAAATCTATGCATACCATATAATATGAAATGAAGTCGCAATGCAATTCTGGGAAAACCGGATCGCTTTGAAAGGACAAAAGGGTGATATTCTGTTGGTTCACATTTGTGTGCAAAAAATAGAGTGTGTAGAAAATGGCAGCTTACATATTTTGGTTCGTAGTGTGATATGGAAATGAAGGCAGGGCCAATAATGTTGCCCTACACAACAAACATGGTTTCCCATGTACTAAACTACTACGCATAATAATACAACAAGCAGTTGCTCTGTTCATTTTGATCCTGCTCCTGTGCTCCTGTGTTCATAAAACAAATCTAGCAAATGGCAAAATGCCTTTCTGCTGAGTCTCACACGTCATTTTGCAATTGAGACCAAAGAGCTTTGAGCATACAACACAGAATGGAGCAGAACATTATGAACAGTCAAAAAGCAAATGGATGTGGATACACAGACTTGCAATTATTTCCAGAGAGAGAGAAGCAAAAAAGTTTTTCAGAGAGCGAGATATAATAATCTGCAGACTACTGCAACTATAATATTATGACTCAGTGTACATTTAATGGCATAACTACTATATAGTACTTAGTAATAGAGTACTAGTTGTTGTACACAATGGAGCAGGAGGGACTTGTACATTCACTTAATTCCTTTGACTTGCATATACCTAATGCACTATATAGACAGAGAGCATAATAATATTCCAGACTGAGTAATAATAACAAGAAATTACATGGACGCCTGTTTTTCTTGAAACTCTTCAGTCGCTGCAACTCAAGTACAGCACAATAACACAAGGCTACTAATATCATGGAATTATACGATGACTAACGTTTCAGCGTTTCACGTCAGACTTCTTCTTCGTCCCTTCCTTCTTTTCTGTGGAGTGAGCCCACAAAGTCTATATTATAGTTATAAAAACTCTAAATCACTTTTATTATGCGCACTACTTTACTACTTGGCTAACTATGAAATTATACACCAAATAAATCCATTCTGTATACAAGCTAGGGCTTTTGCCTCACATAAAGCCACTTTGGCCACTCATCTACTATGCCTAGACATAGTGTGTCTATGTCACACATTAAATGGATGGTAGAGTCAGAGTGCATATATTTTTGTGTATGTAGTATGTGTAAGTGTATTTAAATTTTGTATGCAAAGCTACGATTAGTTTTTGGTGGTTGGTTTATTTGAGTGTGCTAGTACTGCATTAAAAGGCTATGTTACGTCATGTTAGTGAACATACTTTATAATCGGGCATCTCATCTCTGTCTGTCTCTCTGCGTCTGTAGCTCCATATTTATTATCTGCAGACTCAAATACTCATCTTTCTGCTTCGCTGCAACAATTTTACATACTATCATGTACACACAACACATATCATGTGTTCTCTCAGATTCTTGTATATAAGAGTCCACCCTTTCTATAATCAGACTGAAGGCGTACTTAGAAAATTTGTGTGGGATGAAAAAATTCCTCCTCCAGCATTTTCCTTTGTCTATTCCACACTACAGTAATTCCCAAACAACTCTTCTGCCACAAAATAAACTGTCCTTTGCTTTATGGAGTAAAATTCACATAAACTCCCAGCATTTCTCAAGAGAATAAGATGATGACAGTCTTTTCTGTTGTATGTTATGTATCATGTTCTTGTAAAAATTATATGTATGCAAATCTTACTCAGAAATCTCTGAATACGTCTACGACGTCATATGTATAACATGCTGCATAGGAAATGCATATTGTATCGTTAATAGTTAATGGTACTATGTCGCATAAATGTTATAGTACAGAAACTATATTTGTATTACTTTGTATTTTGTAGCGTTAGTTCAACTGGTGAATCTTGATATGAGATAAATGTTGTATAGAGATTAATTTTAAACGTTCACTGCCATATTCGAATGTAAAATGTGAAGCAAAGCGAATATGGGGAGAGGACTGGTAAAAGAAACGGCCTTCAATCTTCATTTTTGTGTGCAACCTTCAATTAATTTGAATATCTGGAAAGATGGGAACATATAATATTATTTAGCTCGTCCCATTGATGATTTTTTGTATTCTCCTTTACATTATCTACATAATTCTAACTTTGTTCTTTCTGAGCAATCCACAAAAAGTCGATTTGGCTTATAGTAGGTATGTTATAATGCTGTATGCACTGTCATATTTAAATACACTGTAGTATGCCTACTCGCTTAATCTCTTATAAAGTAAAGACACTTAACGACTCGACGATTTACTAAACCGGCTTCCTCTCATCTCTTTCCAAAGAAGAATAGCAGTTGTACAAAGATGAACGTGTGTTGTGTTAGTGTGGTATGAGTGTATCTGTATCTGCACTCTGCACACACACACGTAGAGTATAGGTATACTCAAGCTGTAGTAAAGTAAAACCCAAAGAGATATTATAATTGATACATACGAACTGAAAGGATGACCATTATCATTTTATATTTTATACTGCGAAGTACACACTGAGAGTCTGTGTGCATACAAGCGATACAAGTTTCTTCCTTTTTTGAGCAAACTCGAGGAAGAATTGAATATGTAAAAGGTAGTGAATAATAGTCGCATTCTGAATAAAAGAACCAGCATCATCACAATTTCCATTTAATGCTAGTAGTCGTCGATGAACAAGAGAAAAGAGAGAATAGCAATTCAAAAGAAAGCAGAACCACAACACGTTGGTGGTAGTTTAAGCTTTGTGTTGCTAGAGAATAATGTAAAGTCCAGACTACCAGTTCTATTCAAATTATTCCATTTTTCTATAGAAATTCCTAATTAATTGAATAGATTATTAGTCAAAGGGGAGCTGCTTCATAGAAACACAGGATGATTCAAGGTATTCCACAACACAATAAACGTTTTTATATAAAAACACCTTTTCCCTCTCCCTATATTATTTCTATCTATGTAGGTATGTTAAATGTATTAGAGTGCACAAAAGTATTGTGTTCGATTGAATGAATCAAGTTTTGTATTGCTACTGGATTTGCCAATCTATAGGCAAATATTATTATCGCGTTACAATAATAATGATACATCAAATAATCCTGTACAGCTATATTCCCTACATTAAATAACAAGTAGTGTACAGTATTCCTTGTCAGTTGAAACTCTAAATGAAATTATAGCACAGAATACAATGCTAATAATGTTTAAAAGTTCATTTTAAAATGCCTATTCAAATGCATTCATTTGTATTAAGCTTTTTCGTATATATGAATGGCATGTTAGAGTATACAGGTATAGGTAGTTGTCTGTGGTGTAGAATTGTAATAATCATTTTGTATTCTGCATGCAAAGCTCATTGGACACGATTTAAGTAACCTGCATTGTCTTCTGTGTCACCCACCACACCATAATCGTCACCATTGAGACTCCACTGAATGTAAACACAGGGATATTTTATGGCTTTTTGTGGTGTGGTAGTGACTGAGCATTTAACGTGACAAAGCGTACAAATTCATGATCTATTAAAATTAGCAATGTATGGACATTAGTTTAATAAATGTGAGCCCAGACTGTTGTGTGTGATGTATCCGTGTGGTTGTGTGTTTGGGCTGGAAAGTGGAGGAGGACTGTGGAGCAGGAGACGAGACGACTCGACAAACGAATGCTATCACGAAATGAATTGAAAACGAAGGATGGAATCAGAAAACGAAATGGTTTTGGTTATGGAATTAGTTAAAGAGTTGGTGTTTGAGCTACCTTGACGTGTGAGTAGGTAGTGTGCTGTTTTTGAATGTATTTATCATTTACACGAATAATGCTAGTTGTATTTTGTATTGTGGTGTGCTCTTATTTGTACCGAGGTGTCGTGTCCATGTCTCTCGTTTGTTTTGCATATATATTTATTACTACTACTACTTCAGCTCCTTTTCTACACCACAACAGTCGCTCTGCACGATTCCTTCTAACACTTTTCCTATAGCTTCATAAGTCGATATTATTGATAGCAAGAAATCACTATATGTATTAGCTTTAAACGGCTATACTTACATACGTACACTAACATTGTACTCCCTGTTTTTATTTCTGCGCTCAATCGCAAAACCAAATACTGAATACGTATATACTACAGTGAAACGAACCTTGTACATTGTACAAATCCAACTACAACTATAATTTGGCACATAGTACTATTTTCGTGTGTCTCATGCAGTCATACATAGCAAATCAATGTTGTCAATAACCGTTTTACAGTCTCCTATTCATAAATGCTTTTTATAGCCGGTTCTTTTACTATAATTCTATTGTAGTAAGGAATGAAAATATTATCCGCCCCATATTTACGTTAAAATTCCTAGCAGCTATTCCTAAACACGCAAGTTGACAGTTTACAATTCAAATAATGTTTTTACAAACTAATTATTAATAAATTTGTATACATAAATATTAGATCAGCACATTACACATCAGTCAATTAATGATAAAATGAACAATTTTTTAGCAATGTACATAGTGGGTATTTAGTATTTAGGTAATACTACGTGAGTTTTTAGAACTTACACTTCAACTGTGTAAGTAATGTACAAAATATTTACTATTTTATACCTATGACCTACAACACATAATAAAATCTATGAATAGAGACAAAATAATTTTTGTAATAAAATTCCAAACACATAATGCTCAATTGTAGAAAAGATTTGAATAAAAATAAAATTCCATATATACATTTTGTGCCTATAGTTAAAATATAGCACTAGGACTGTAGGGATACATATTCTAACAACAATGAGACGGAAAATACAAGCTATTTCTTTGCATGTCGTAATTTGAACCTATTTGTTCGAATTCACATGAATTTTGTGTGCGCAGTACTATGATGTAGTATTAGTAAATGTAAATGGAGAGAAAAATTCATTTTAGTTCATTAAAATGTGACTACTCTCCCACACAACTCATAATTCATATTATCCTATACGAAATCAAATGTTTTGCACAAGAAACTTTTATTGCATGCTGTTCATAAATTACTTGTTATTACTCGAGAACCATCCTTTGATAGCAGTCCATGTCTATAATCCTACGGATAAACATTTTGATGTTTATTTATCACTCGAAAGTATCTCTGTGTATTCTAGCTGCAGCACAGTTCTACTTTTATAATTTAACTACGTATGTAGTTAATCCTTTAAAAATATACTCACATGCTTATAATTTAATAATGTTTATCGCTTGGTTCTACGTGAGAAATTTCATTTGGGAAGGTATGAACTATGAGCAAAGAGAAACAGGGAACTCATTCAATTGCAGTTGCAATGATAGTAATAATAATAAGTACCTATGACATTACGCACAAACCTATCTTCAAATCTCATCCCAGCATTCATTCTAGTCATTCTATGTACTATTGCCACTAAACATTCATTGTATAGTCTATCTCATTTCTATATCTAACCAACAAAATACATCCGAACAACAAATGTATCCAACCAAATTAAACGAAAGGATGTAAAAAACATAAAAATTCTTTGTGGGATAAAAAATTTATTCTTTCTCAGTTCTCAGGCCTACAACTAAAACCGCCGCTATATGAGCCTGCCCATATCCTTTGGCTACAAACAAACAAATACTAAAAGCAAATCTACGAGATAAAAAGCATCTACCACTTTATCACCTATAAAAATCAAATAGTCGTTCATTTCCACAACATTAGTTGTAGTTGTAGTAGCTGTATGTAAAATGCTACTGTGTGAAATTCGAAAGGTTGAGACAGAACAGGAAAAACGTCTATAAAGATTTCCACCCTGCATGTGCAGTGTGTTGCAATAAAAGTAGAGGAGTATGGCAGAGGAGAATTAATAAATGCTATGAGAGATGAAAGAAAAAAGTTGTGAAAAGAGCGACTCATTGGATATAATTGGTTTGGTGGGACTGCGAGACTCCCCGGAATCAACAGAGGGATTGGATTGTCTACATAGATTCGCCTATTCTTTTTTCTCTCTCTTTCGTCTCCACCGCTCTTTTAGTATTCCATTTGTTCCCGAACAAAATAGTTTTTACTATTTCTGTTCCATGTGTGGTGAGCATACAATTCCATAGTCTTTCAATGATGGCGAAAGTTTGAGTCTCTTCTTGGTATAATAATGCTATGTGGTTTCCCATGTAAGTGTAGTGTATGAATAGATTGTACAATACAAGAGGAGAACTCTGCTGTAGTCTTTTTCGCTTTTGTTGTGTTCTACGATCACCATAGCGAAACCACTTTGCTCTCTTTCTTATCAGCTTTTTCATTTTCATTTCCATTTACTCTTGTATGTGTGTATACTCTGTATACAGAGAATTCTGTATATGAACTTCCCCCTAAACTGTATAAAAAGACACATCATAGGAGAATGTAATACGATTCGTATTCGTATAAGAAAAAAAGTTTTGACGTATGTGGTGCTTTTGACGTACCGGGTTTTTGGCGGTGCGGTATTTGGTGGTCTCATTTCCTCAGTGTGCTGTGTAGTAACATCCTGAGCTAAAGTTTCTTTTTCTACCCGCTCTTTTCATTTGTGGGTGTTTTCTGTAGTGGAACTACAAGCGAAGGATTTGATTGCGTGGTGAGACCAAGGAGAACGAGCATTGTGTCGTAGTATGACATTATGGAAATTGCGGGCATTAAGTGATCCATCATCATCAAATATATTATCGTAGAACCCTATCAGTCCATTTCTTGCCTGAATATAATAATATTATTACACATAGTATTTACAAGGCTCTATACAATATATTATGCCAACTACAAAGTATACACCACCAACTTTAATCGCTTCGTTTTCCATTACATCCTAATAAAAGGAAATGCTACGTCAAAAACTAAATGCATTTACCAAACTCCTAATTTGACCGGAGAAAAGTAAATGTGAACTGATTCCATCGGATTGAAGGAAAAAGAAATGGAGAAAAAATGAGAAAAATAAATACTATGTATATGTTAGTACTCTTTCTTTTGCATACAATTTGCAATAAAATATTAAGGAGCCTTTCTTTGAAAATGAGAAATTGTTTTTATTTCTAATTATATTAAACATATAGGTTTTTAAAGCTTTCGTTATTGTGGACAAATGAACCTTCAAGGTTTGATGGAAGGGTTTCATCACATCCCACCTTTTTTGACTCGTCAATTTATCATCATGTTTTTAAAGAGACTTTAATTGCGCCTCATGTACATACAACATCTCTGATTGAATAATTTCTCCAGTTAGTTGGTGTAATCCTTTTTATTTCTTATGATCATTATAATATTTTATTGTAGTTTGAATTTGTATAACTTATATACATAGACCACACAGAATTGGACATTCAGCATAATTTCTAATAAGGGAAATCCTTATTACATAACCATAAGAAGGTTAAAGCAAACAAAAAATATTACCCTTTCCATTCTCTCTTTTTAAATACTGAATTTAAAATACAGCAGAGATACGATTTTTTAAACAGTACACAATCTGCAGATGCAATGGCATTGAGAGAATCAAAATAATTGGTTTTAGGGCATACCATGCCATATGCCTAAAGAATATTATTACTAAATCAGTATACCAATAAAATTCTGGCCACATTTTTACAGAATATTTATTTACACATGTTATGCTTTATGCTATGCTATACCACATCAGACATTTTGACTTTTCCAGACACCTATAGCTGAAAAGGCCATAGTATACAAAAAAGAAGTATATAATCTCTAAGGCCTTAAATGAATTCCACGTATAGAAGTATAGAGGAATGTGTATCACAAGATTTGGTGTGTATAGAAGTACACTGTGAACTGTTTTGAGGAGATCGCATGAGGATGATGATTATGTTATGATTACAATGTTGATCGAAGTTATTGTAGGCGACTGTTGTGTTGTGTTGTGGTGGTGTAATTAGGATAACAACTTTGGCGATGCAATGCCGCTTTTCTTTCCAACAGCCACAGAGAATACCACAGCCACAGCTATACTCAAACTTTTCTTCTAACAAAAATCTCTTGTTCCCTTTTCATCTCTTTTTTGTCTTCCTAGCTATGTGCTACGATGTACATACAACAATCTAAGAGCAACTCTCTGTGTAACAATACCCTCGATTTTCATTTGATAGTGCAACAGCATCTCTCTCTCTCTCCATATATATGAAATAGTAAAGTATGTGCAATCCAAATGCACTTTGAATCTTAAACATGATTACATTATCTATATATGATCAATAGAAATTTGGTTGATAAGCAAATGTGTTAGTTGTTAAGCCTAAAGCAACGAAAGAATCAAGTCAAAGTACATAGCAATAAATTATATAGTATACACACAACCAACTCGTACATTTTTCGTTTCTGAAATTAAATTGGGGCTCGGCTGCATGGATTTCTTATTGTGGCATCTATACCGAGTTAATATGCGTCTAATTCTTCATCCAGCCCATCATCATCGTCATCATCATCATCAGAGTGGTCGTCGTCCATGTACACTCTGCTCTAGCCATATACTATACATACACACTGAACGTATACTAAAGCCTGTACAAGTAATACAATAAATATTACGAAGAAATGCACACACGAATTAGAGAGAGAGAGATGTTCGTATAATATATTTTATCCACTAATAGTGGAACATAAGTTTATCCACTATTTCCACTACAACTGGGAATCGCATGTCGATGATGATTTCTTCTCTAGGGATTTAACGCAATTTTCTCCTATGTGGTTTAATAATACTCTCTATCCACTCTCCGGACATACCTCCTACCCTGTCTCGTTATACAAGACTACAACTTATACACCAATATATTATTATTACGGCTACGATAATCGTAAGAAAAATTGTTAGCCACTTATTCCTTTTACTAGTAAATAGTTGAGAGAATACCACAGAGAATTACTTACATACATCATACATCAAGTGTAATAGACACAGACTATATTATACACTCATATAATTATTGCGTCCATTCTGTATATTATTCCCCACAACACAACTAGAAGTCTATAGCCAATCAGATATGATATAGCACTTTCATATACTTGCTTGGATAGCTATTTCACAAAGGTAAAGTTCTCATAATAATCTTCGTATGTATTTTATTCTTATAGAAATCGTATTAGAGTAATTTAACATTCTTTCCTGTATAGACTATGAACATGAAGTATAGGATATCTTAAGTGAATGTGTCTTATTAGCGAATAGAAATATGTTGACCAGACAAGGAAAGTATTATATGGGAAACTAACAACTATAATTGCAATAATGTACCAAGTTATTTTTCTATTGTTCAATCTCTCAGGGTCTGCTCTATTACTATTTCTTCATCGATCTAACATTTCTTTTACGATACTTACTGGCTACAGCAAATAACGTACACTCTTTGCCCATGACTCATGTAATAGGAATAGCCAACTTTAACAATATTTTACAGAGAAGTATAGACTAAGTATGACATTATACGCGCAATGTGAATTTAGCCGTAATATTACTAGCAAATAAGTGAAAAAAATCATTTACTTTATCATTAGTGATATCAATAGGAGATTATTATAGGAATCTGTTCTATTGCAGTTGATTTCTCGTTAAGAGAGTTGAAATGATTGAATTCTAGTTAATAATGCGGAAGTATAATATGGTACTGCTCTGTAATATTGTAATACGTTGTGGAGTTTATAGCATTAAATTGTAAAGTGTCTACTATGTGTAATGGAAGGATAATGTTACACTAGAGTATTTCCTCGAAATAAGTATTGTCCAAGGAAATCCATAAGGAAGTGAGGTATCTATTTACAAATGAATTTTGGACTGATGACCAACCACATAAAGAGATACGGCATGAAATGGAGATAGAGAGAGAAAGAGTAAATGATTATGTTGATGACAATGACACAGGACAGTAGCGATCTTCACGGGTCATTAAATCTCAGAAGAAAATAAAGTAAAATAAAATAAAAGGGAAGGAGAGCATTTACAAAACCAACAACTACAAACATAGAGAGAGACACAGAGAGTCTCATTAAAAGTTGGATGACATGGTCAGAAGAACACACAGTCAGAAAGAGAACTATTCACGGAGTTCTAGTTTTAAGTAAAGCATTTGTGTGTTTGAGTGGGGAATGCATAGCAATGTGGAGAGAAGTTTTGGTTTAAGTGCATTTCTGCTGTTTTCGTCGAGTTTCCGTAAATTCCCCTTTCCTTGTCTTGTCACACAGTTAGTTTGCCTTTAGAATTTACGAGAGAGCCCTAAGTGCTCCGCTCATCTCCACCAAACTCTCCTTCCTCGCACAAAGACACAAAACAAATACAGAACCGCACATAAAATAAAGAGACCATAAATTCTCTGTTAACTGCTTCTCATACGACCAGCACCACTCCGCATCAGCCCAACTAAAGATAAGCATTTCCTACAAACACACACACAGCACAAAATATCCAAAATACAAATTCAGATAAAGATAAACAAATGCGGCACATAGAGAAAGAGATACATGGACTACAACAATACACTTTGATATTTATTCGTATAGGAAAGAGAGAAGTATTAATGGTCAAGTGGAGAAATAAACGCTGTCTTAATGTTAGTTCCTTTCCTGTGTATTCAGATAACGTTTATCACCGAGTGCACACAGAGTACAAAATATACTCACCAAAGTAGGAATACATATAGATGGGCAAAGAGTAAATCGTAATGAGTTATCTGGGTTTGTAATTGTAATAGATTGCTGATGGATGTAATCCATTCAGCTGATGACAAGATTAAGACAGAAACATATGTTATCGCCAGAACATAACCCATCGTCTCAAACACATTTATCACCTGTCATATCATAATGCCCACAATAAATACACACATAACAATATTCCATTCATATCTCATAAATACTTCCTCAGCCTCAAACTATATACGTGCAAACCTCTGTATTCCATTTATACGCACATACACAGACACACACGTATCGTATGGCTACTAGAATACTGCGTGCAGCTTCTTAGGCTTTACCGCATGTCGTCTGACTGCCTAATAGCAATTCGATTGCGAAAACTATTATCAAGAAAAGCGTTGTATATTTATGCTGTAGTGTAGACTATGTAGTATATAAGTACAACAAGAGTTTACATGGACGAGCATTTATGGCTTAAGCATTGAAATTTTAATAGATACATAATAGCAGTGAATTACTCATCGTATGTACGTGTCTATTACTAGTAATAAAATATAATTACAAGCTTGCCCAGTTTTAAGTGTTTTATCACTTTATCACAATAATCCTCCTTACTTTAAATGGGTAGCTATCACCACTGTGGAATTATAGCACTTTGGAGTCATTTACACGCAATTATGTAAAGTAAGTAGCCACAATACGAGTGCACACTCAGGACGTGACAAGAATTATTCTATGCACTTAAAGTACACAACGACACACTTATTACACTACAGGCGGTTAGCGGTTAGGTAAAGTTCTCATAATATTATTATTACGGGAGAGGAATATTGGACATACTACATGTATCAAACATTATAGTGTTTTTACATACATTAGACTTAGTCAATCTGGTGTAAAGTAAATCGTGCAATGTTTAATGTCCAAATCATATACCATTCGCAAGCACAAAACAGTCATGGTTTTCAGCAAATTAAAATCGAACTGTAAATTGAGCATGAAAATATTAAGTTGGGAAATGTTTTTACAGCTTGCATGGACTACAAAAGATTATCACATCATTTTGTTTTGTGAAAGGAAGCGTAACAGTTTTTGAATCTGACACAGCGGATTGACTGTAAAAGAAAATATTAGTGAATTATTTCTTGAAACTAAATTTAATCAGGTTATTCTATTTGTTTAATGACAATATAATATAATATATTATTATTACCTATATGTTAAATAGGAGTTTGTATGAGAAATAAGAGTACTACTACAGTATAAACTTTTGAATTGTAAATGTAAGGGTTATAATTTTTTAAGGGACAGAGTGGATGGGTAATTCGGGTTGAAAAAGGTTGAAAAAGTCGGAAAGAGACAATTATGATGGCTTTTGTCTTTAGATTCCTATCTGGATGATAAATTTTAGCCGAAAGTTGGAAACTGCGTGAACGGAAGCGTTTATCTTTTTCAGGAAAGGACTGCATCATGTCATACCCAAATACCCAGTCTCCACTTTTCCCAAACTCTCCACCACCAACAAACACCAACAGGAACTTTGTTATTACATAGGCCAAGTCACTACTCCATTTCTACACCAAAACAAACTCCCATCCCAACAACAAACAATCCAAAGTCAACAACTGTGACAACTAAACAAGTCCTAGTCATGTCATAAGAGTGCCGTGAGGGTGAAGTGAAAATAAGGGTGCACTACCTAACCCTTCACTCAACTAAAGTCCTCTGCCTCTGTCTAACTTCACCTTACCATATAATACGTACATGCACTTCACACTGGACAATTCCTTCCATATAGAATAACATTGTACAGATATATTGGAGCATAAGCTTTAAATACACATGGCATACCTGTACAATGTAATTCATATAGTTACGTAAGTATTGAGGATGTCCACGATGCTTCTTTAACTCGGTTTTCGTTAACTTACGTCGAGTTACGTAGTTTTGTTGTGTTGTGTCACAGTAGGATTCTACAGCGACTCTGAAATGCACAGCAGCACACAATGGGTTTTGACATTAACCTTCATGTTAGTTAAATACAGGTCTTATACGTATAGGCTACTGGTATTATGGTTTAAGGTGGATTTTAAGTTTGGTTGTCATGTCATGTCATGTCATTAGAGGATATTACTCGTTCTTCAGAGCTACACATGCAGTACACCTTCAATCGTTACGTAAATAGTGTTGTGTTTGTGTTGTGTGCGGTGTCTGCGTTTTTAGTTTTTTACGTCCGTGTGAACCTGCGGGCTCCTTTGTACTCATTGACTCTCCTGTTGTCAACTCAAATTGGAATTTCATTCACCATTTGGTCGTTGGCTCCTACACACTCTTCTTTTGCCCCTGTGTATAGATTTCAACTTATGTCTATAACTTATAACCTTAAATACACGTATAGAGTGAGAATAGCTATTAAGTACGCAGGCAAACAAATTCATTTCAATTATTTAAGGGTATTTAACTCGTATTATAGATTTAAGGGTGCTTTTAGTATATGTATGTATATAAGAGTTGCTAGTACTACTGCTGTAATAACTTTGTTTAGCAGTAAACGGACTTAATTGGAAGTTTTTACGATCAAAAGTGAAAATTCCTCACAACTGATACGTTATCGAGTCAGAATTAACAACTTTCGGCTAATATGAGAACTCGGAATATTTAACTTCTGCTTGTTCTTGCAATCTACAAGGTGAAGTCAAAGGAGAAGGTAATTAAGTGATTGAACGGACTAACGATGTTCGTAGTACATAAATACACAGTCAAAGCAACCGCTTCCTAATGAATTGAATGTTGCACAAAATGTTCCTTAGTATTTATTTATGGTGACAGTGCCACATAAGGTTCCTTAGTCTACTCGTTTATATAGACATTGAGACATTCTGTCGCTGTTCTCTAAAACACTACCACTACTGCACTACACACTACACTATGGAGAAAATAATGAATTTACCGTGAACAAGCCTTCTATCCAAATGAAAATGTTAGTTTGTAAAAAATTAATGAGCATTTGACACCCTAGACAAAGGGTTATAAAATATTATGTATGACAGCCACCAGAATTGGTAAAGAATACAGCTCTGTGTACATTGCCTTGTTACAAAGTTGCAAAAGTTCATGTGTGTTCCACACTCATACAAAATCTAAACTCAAGCCATGTGTGCATGTACTAAGGCTACTATACTATGTACAATTGCAGACTATAGCAAAGCATTTGTTTTTGCATAGTCATATCATGACATTTTCCACTAACTGTGCCTGTGTACTATTAGGAGGATTATGAGGATGATGAACATGATATTTAGTAAACCGCTGTATACAAGTGGTGTATGTACACATGATGTACCTACACGGTGATACACGGTGAATGAACTTCAATTCCTCTTTTAATAAAGTGGGCATTATTATTATTGCTTCTACGTAGAGGGACTATGAATGTAATTATTATTATAGACTTGAACACGTCTAGTTGTAATAATACACATTGTAACAGCAAAACACTCTTTTCTCTGTTGTACTTCATACTTCAGTTATGTGTGAAAAATAAATGTGTGTACACTGAGTTGAGTACTCTGTTAGTGTTAGCTGATCACACACATACAACTATCTGTACGTGTGTGTAGTTCGTTTATGTCAACTCATTTCATTGCACTATGCAATTCACTGTGAAATGAAGTGAGGGATGGCTTATATAGACTCTTTGTTCTTGTTTAATGTTTGAGCTGCTCCGTGTGTTTTGTGTAGGCATTACTACTAGATGCGGATGATATGATGTTTGGAGGACGAGGACTATAATAAATATGAAAATTGGCAATTAAGCCTTTAGTATTGCAAACCTGTTTGAATTTCTGATAATATTATGCTCAATGTTTTCTATAGAATTGTTTCAGGTCTCTGGTTTATACTTTATACTGTGATTACCTACCACATTATTAATATTTATGAATTCATGCTACTTATATGTGAGATAGTAGTTCTATGAGTGTTAGGTGTGCTATGCAAGGAGGTACTCGTACAGAGAGTGTACATACTATACCATATTAGGTTGACTCTCACACTGATATGTACAGAGGAATAGCAATAATGACTGTGAATGTAAGACTGAGTGAGTTCGTTAACGCTATAATAGCGAAATGTTCTTTTTAAGTGTTTCTTGTAGTCATCTTGTAATCACGGCCTTTCAATTAAAGTCACTTGGGCTCTTGAGACTCTTGTTCGCATACTCAGCTTGAGCCAAGACTTTTACTACAAAGCTTTTGGAATTTGCATACACAATTTTTAAGAAAACCCCGTGAGCGTGGGAAAGAGACTTTACAGGGGACATATAACAACTATTAACTAAACAGAGCAACTTCGTTATTGGCAATAGTACAAAACTCTTTGCTTCAGCTAATTGAAAAACACAAAAATTATGAGTCATCAAGAAAATACTACGCGCACTCCCATTGTTCAATTTCCCAAACTCATTATCTCAACTATATAGCTAAGTTTATTGTTCAATAGCACAATGAGATGTTTCTTAGTCCTCTTTCATCAGAATGACATTTGCACAACAGAAAGAACTATTATCCAAATTTCTAAATTAATGGAATAATTGAATAATGAATCAACGACAAATCATTGTCTGGCTAAATATGTAATCAAACCAAATTAAAATTTTAACAAAACAGTCAATACATTATTCTGCTTACAATTGAAATCATGTTCAGCAATTATACATAATTGCCATATACCTAAGTCTTTGCTATTAGAGATTCATAGAAAATGCTGTTGTATAAGTTATTAGGTAGTAGAGAAAGAAAAGCTGTTCTATCTCTACTACCGAATACTACTCTTTACTGTCTTTACCACCCAATAAGCCTTTTAAAAGTTGCTTATTGTGTCATATGTGCACTTAATAATTGGGTAATTAACATACAAATGAGTCAAATCAAATTAAGTAAAAGTTGCATTGCATACTTGTACTAATGATTCCACATATTTTTGATTTTACTTGATCTTTAATGTCAATTTTGTGAATTTTAAAATTTTGCAAAGGAAATATATATTAGTATTTTATAGAAAGTTTACATTTTATAAAAAGTCCTTATAAACTGTGTCCTTTTAAACTGACACACTGTTCGCTTTTACATCCTAGTGATATTGCACAAGGATGTGTATACACAATAAGTTTGAGTACCTAGGTATAAGCAACTAAGTCAGTAAGCATTTATTGGGTTCCTTAATTTAGACATCAGTCCACAAACACAGAGAATATAAATCATAGAGTTGCAATTATAGCTTACACATTTTGTCAAAGTATTATATTATGCATTATGAATATGATTATGATAACTGATGATATTATGTTGTACGAAGTTGAGATATTAAGTGTGTATGTAATAACAATGAAGTTGAAAATTCATTTTGGGTGGGAATATAACATTAAAGTGATGTACAGAGAAAATGTTATGCCATGAATAAATATCGTTAGAATTTATGTGACACGCCTAATTCTTCAAATTCAAGTAAACTGCATAATATATTTTATATAGTTCATAAAATCATTTCTAAAAATTCATACTACGTTTTCGATACAATCTACAAACATATACAAAGCATATCTGCAGAAATATTTATTGGTGAGCTTTATATTTTAAACAAGCTAAATGATTAATGCATACAAACTTTATCACTAAACCTAAACTAGTCAAGTCAAACATATTTTGGTTTGTATATACAAATGCATAAGAATGTCATAATACTCTTACGAAGTTTATACACATCTGTATGTTAAATGAAGCATAATGTGAAATATTTTTGGAAAGAGTGCTTGGAATTATTGGAATAGAATTGTCGAAGGTGTTGAGGAATAGCGCATGTAGCTGTGAGTGTGGGAGGAAGGATCGGAGCTTTAGAGGAATATCCATTTGGGATCGTAGAAAAAGGATTGATTTTTATTGGTTGTGTATTGTGGAGTGTAGCGGAAGAATCCGCCTGGAAACACGATGGGGTCTGTTGGTTCTGCCCGGTGACTCCTCCCGTGGCTCTTCCTCCTCGCAGCCAACACAACAGCGTCCGTCGCAATAAATCATTCCGTTAAGCTGCTCAGGTTCTCGAGAGATCTGCCAAACAACTTCTGGCGCTCCACTACACTCCACAACAACACCAAGCAAATTCAACGGCAAAGCTAAACGAAGGCATATAGGCAAGAGTCAAGCAAACCACTTTGCTTGCGTACATTACAACAAAACATAGACACAGAGAGCACATCCACAGAAACAATGGGCAAAGGCAAAGGTGAGTTGTGGACTTGTGAGAGTCGGCAGAGCACAGGGCAGTAGCAGAAAGAACACACAGCGAAGGAGCAGGAGGAGAGCCAGCAAAAGGCAGAAAGAATACGAGGCAGGTGTGTTCGCTCTCAATGCTCCTTCTCCTACACTAAACAGTGAGACGATTTTACATACCTGCTCATTCCAAGGCTCAGTTACTCTTTGGCTTTTGAAGGGGGAACACAATTCAACCAACACACAAACACACACAGATTCTCCTAAGCCTCTCTCCAATTACTCACCAATTAAACCCAGACCTACAGCACACACACACCAGCTACACAGCTATACATACAATTCCATATCCATCAAATTACATAATCATCACTAAATCAGTCTTCAAGTGTTCCCTTCAATTTCCAAAGCACCTAAAATACTTTTCCGTGTATTAACATTCATAAGTAATATTCAAAGAATACTTGTGTTCTATAAAGTATACATACATATACACTTATTAGTACATAGCCGTCACTCACGTAATCCTATACCACATACACACACATCTCATTTAGCTAAAGCTATACGAATAGCAAAAGTACATTAAAGAAGTAAGTGTCAATACATACGAGCTAATTACAGTACACTTCACTTAACACTGTTAAAAGAACGTAAGAAATACTGCAATATTTGTTTGCAAGGAGCATGGACTAAAATTGAACAGATTTGAGTAAAATTCGAGTTGAGTATGTGTGTGTAGTCTTGTATGGGAGAGTGTAGTAGTAAGAGTGTAGTAGTCATGCATATCTATGCATACACATTTTAAAGTATATACATTGTAGGTACTATAGTAAGTACAGTGATTGAATCTACATACAAATGACTGCTGAAATGTTCCGTTGATTGTTCACTAAAGTTTTCATGCATTAAATTACAGCTGTGTATAATATAGGACTCTAATTGATAGTGTGCGTCTTAATTACTAAGAAAAGGCGAGGTCGATTGCTGCTTTAAGTAAAACCTCAACTACGTACGTATTATACGTGGATCAAATCAAGTCAACCTTATTCCAAATCCAAATTCGAGCGAGCTACGACTAGTCCCAGGCAAAAGAAGAGAAAGAAAACTAAAAATCTTATTAATACACACAACTCAACTACAATACTCGAGACACTTCTAAGTGCAATTTGAGTCGTCTGTTTACAGTGTAGACGTAAATGCACGTTGGTTGAAACTGTTACGTTGAAATTCATTCAAGTATTGATTTTAGTGTGAGAGTCAAGAGTGCGTGTTGTGCAGAACAACTCTTCTGTTTGCCCATGTATTTATTATTAATGAGCGCTTGTATCAAATCAACAAAACAAATATCCCATCCACATTTATTCCAAACCTTGTTCTGAAGCATTGAGATTTTCCACGAAGACATAAGATGACCATTCAAGATTTTCATTTTCAACAATTTTTGAAGATTCGACAAAATAATTCTTCCCCACATAGTTCAATCTGCGACTGTAGTGTGTATTAGCACTCACAGACACAGACACACGGGATTTTATACTACAACTACCAAGTAGAATAGCGGAGCTCCAATCCAGCTTTACCACAAGCTTCTTGAACAGTGTCCGCAGTCTAAGAGAATTATTTTCTATATGTAAAGCAAAATTGTGGCAAACATTTTGCTGGTTTTAGTATCAAAACACAATCTTCGTTGTACAACTGAAAAGAAAATTCGGGACGAATGTTGAATGTGAGTATGAATCAGTTGGGCACAGTGTACGCCACGAAGAGGAGACGTCGCAATGGCAAAAGGTATGCTTCTAAATTCATTTCCAATGTATACTTTCAATTTATTACATAGCTGTAATAGTAAGTACAAATATGGCAAAATCTTCAGATTTGATAAAACCCAAGAGACATCAACATGTAAATTTTTGTTATAAAGGTACCTCGTGTAAACGAACGTGCATAAATATTTTGCCGTTTTCTTGCACATGAAAATGCATTAAGTTAAAACTAAAATTTTACACCTTTAAAACTGTATTTCGATTCTATAAACGATTTTGAGTTTCTCTGATATTCAGATTGCTAAGTTATTGCTACTTATAGCTTTGTCAGTCAGATTTAGAACTTTGTATGTAATTTAAATATAAACCCATGTTATCCTGACTTACACAATGATACAATCTCCTCCTAAATGTAGATATAATCTTTACACAAACGATTTAGATTTTCATTAACCAAACCGTAAGTTTAAACTGATACAAGTACCTAAGTGCTCATAATAATGGGAGTATTGTTTTGTGTTGCATATAGGTAGGTATGAGCTTTAATTAGATCAGGGAGCGACACAAAGCTCCGTCTGTTATAAAGTAATTAACTGAGAGCGTAAAGAATGTCTTTGATGCAGCTAGTTATGGTTAATGTTAATATGTGAGTAAACACACTTAGTGAGAATAATATTATCTGCCGATCTCGCTCATTACTATTATCTGGAAAACTAACTGAGAAAGAACGAGTGTGATAAAGTGGAATGTTGTCTGAGTCTGAATCTTGATTGTTTAGGAAAGGGTTTTGGCCAATTAAAATGTGTTTGAAGATTGAAGGGTCAACTCTTAAGCAATGCGTAACTCAAGTAAAGACATTGTGACAAGCAATGCATAACACGCTTTTTTGAATTATGATTTATTTGGAGATACCTTTGCATCAGAGCATGTGAAATGTGATCTGCGAGGTTTATTTAGACTTTATTTTTTTATATAAATGCGCTGTTTGCGTTGCAGTTGGTTTGTGTGGACAGAAGGAGCAGCATTGTGTTGTTGTGGGAGTTGGAAATAAAGAATTAACCAAGAGTCAAGTGCTTTAACTTGTTTACTGTCGTTTCACGTTGTTGAGTGGACAAACATGACATTTCTTGTTTGTTGTCGCAAGAATAGTTAAGCACTCTGTGGATAGGAATCAGCTACTGTGTATGTATTTGTAATGTTGCAGTATTTTGGGCTGTCCACCTCCTGCACACACTATACAACAAGGTAATTTAGAATGCTCAAGAAATATCATGCGAAGGAATAACTACTACTTACAGATATGTGTGTGTTAGGACTAGTATTAGAAAGGGAAACGATAAATATGGCATAGGCACACAATATTCTCTGCTTTTCTTAAGTAGTGCTATAACTACAACTAAGTTGTGTGTAGTTGTATAGGGAGGAACACATGGAGAATTTGTCATTCATGTTTTCTTTTTGTTATGCAATCCAGTTAAGTTAAAATGACTGACTGACTGAGTTAGTTGACTTGGCGTGTGGATTGTCATCGTGTGTTGTGTGTGTGTTGTGTGTGAGTAGACTCAATATCACAATCTTGAGTTTGTCTCGACATGCAATGTATTTATAGTCCAATATACCTTTTACACCAAATATTATGGCACAGTTGTACAAAACACAATTATTATAGGCTTTAAACCACACTTACGTGTGTTAGCAAAGTGATGTCTGTATTTTATACCACTCTCGCCATGTCTCAAACAAAATCACATCAAATATTCAACATCCTTTATTGATTCCAAATCTCCTTTACGTTTTCCAACTCTCATTCACTTTTCCATTGTCTTTGTATGTATTCAGGGTATAAAATCATGTGTGTACATATAAAATCATGCGAATCTCCCTTTTTACTAAAGTAAATTCGAAATGTCAAAGGCAATTATAAATCCTATTTTCTTTAAAAATAGTTTTTGTTAAGCTTTAGTAGATAAATAAAATCCTCCTCGGTCCCTTTTAGCAGATAAATATTGTCCTCACTAAAGATAAACCTCAAACTTTTTAAGACTGTGGATGATATTATTATGATGTGTACTAGACTGTAAACCTGAAGATGTGTGTGTGAACAGGGGATTGTTTAGTAATATAATTATTATTAGAGTAGGAGAATGGAATAATAATATGAGTAGTTTGTGTGGTTTGAGTTGGTGAGTGTGATATTGTAGTAAATAAATGCATATGATGTTGTAGGAGCTTATGGTTGTAGCTTGACTTTAGGAGCCACTACTCAAGTCAAGTCCGTCAGCCTTTAAAGAGATCGTGACAAAGCTCATTCCGTGCATGGAATATCTAAATGGTCAAACTTGTACAGAACCCATACACACACACTTGAGTCCATGTATATATGCATACACATACACACAACACACACACTACTCACCTACTATTCTTTATATTATTAAAAGCTCCTTATAGTTGTGTGGACTATAGCCCTACACACATTGCATGTGCATCTAAAATGCATTTAAGCAATCCTCTCATTGAAACAGAGTTGATGAACACTACACACGTTAGCACGCAGTTTTAGTTATATTTTGCGTGTGCTATTTTCAGTTTTTGATGCGACCTTGCAAGGTTGAAGAAAACTCTTGTCATTAAACTTGATCGTAGTCAACCAAACTCCAGTAGAGCTAACCCAACTATTTTTCCCCTTTTTCTGTCCAGGCTGACTTAAACTAAAAATAAGTCATGTTTATTAACTAAGTCAACTCTACACCTATAATATAAGTAGAGTACAAAATTATCCATCTTCATCTTCATCCATCAACTGTGTGTGTACATAAATACTTAATTGGTCGTAAAACACACAACTTAAATCCACCGGAACCTTTTAAAAATGAATTACTGTGGTGTGTCCTATCTAAAAAGGCGATCGTATGAACTCCCGGCATGAATCCGGAAGAAAAAGGGGTAGATGTATGAATGTAGACAATTCGAAGGAATTAGAGAAACTCACAGAATAAGTTTCCACGTTTATGTGCGATAGCATCGCAAATAACACGGCTGTCGCACAGAGGCACAAATGTAAATGATAATTACAGAGAAATGTAAGCCATATCTGTGGAATTTGATTGAAAATGTGCAATTTGGTTGTATTTTGTAATGAAACAGCGAAATACTTGAGAATAAAAGCAAAGTGTAGGTATTTTTGTGTGTGTTTAGATTAAAGATTCATTTGCGTTGTTTGTGGGCGTCTTTTGTTATCTTCCTTGCGCTGCGGTTTGGTGAACCGAACGTGTTTATTTTAAGCAAGAAAAAAGTGATTAGTTATTTATTAGAGTGTGAGCTCGAAGCAAATAGTGAACGGAATGGGTAATTAATAGCGGGGGCTGATGATCGTGTCATTAATAATTTGACGCTGGGCATCATCAAGGGCGGGACTTGCAACGCTTCGAGGCGGGGTAAAGCTCGTAAATCTCTTCAGCGTGGGCTAATGCGACTTTGGCCTTTCAGCCGGGTACATCCAACACTCCACTGAATCTGAATCTCCTGCAACAGAACAGAGGTATCTCCCAAGAAAACTATTAGGTACTCTCTGCACTCACAAAATTATACAATGTACATACGCAGACACCATACACTCGCATTTAAGTGAGACACAATGAAAATTCTTGAATTTCATTATCAAATACTTGTGGTGGAAGTCACAGGCAGAAAATGCCTACAGAAAAGAATACCTGTCTGTATTAGACACATTATGTTATGTATGTCTCTAGTATATGTATGTACATGGAATATCGAATGCTTTATTTTAAACACAAGGAACTTTACTTGAGTGTTGAGTATAGGACATAGGAAGAGTTTTGTTAAAAATTCATTTCTACGCAAACAAATACATTACAAGTTGTTACACAATGAATGGTTAAGAGTGAATTATATTTTACACTGTATAATGTGTGTTTGTGTGTGTCTAAACGCTAACTTCCCATATTATACTTTAAGATACACTCATGTACATGTATTTAGTATTTAGTACCTATATAGCACACTTGCATACCTCATTGGGATAGAAATAGAGAGAGATGGATGAATGCATGGAGTCTTTTGGTTGTGAGTCTCATTGTGCATGAAAAGCCCATAACTCCAAAGGTTTCCTCCAAGTGATCAAGTTGTGTTGGAGAGTGTCTCTACTCTACCAACAACAAATCTACAATTCTAATTGAGTCTTGAGAATGTTTCGTTCAGAATTATTATTACGTTGTTTAAGTCTTTAGAGTGGCATGTCTTACTATGAGTACATAACACAGACATCTTGAGCTTCACAGAACTACCTTATGGTTCGTTTATTCGTTTTCCATAGCTCACCTCTGCTTGGCAGGTGACATAATCCATGCAATATTTATAAATACATTTTCCTCACTTGCACTTATTCCACCACTCCATTCCACGACACACAACACATCCAACTTTCATTCTCAGCCTCACAACAATAAATAATATGTTCCAAATGCTAAGCAAGTCACAAGAGATATTTACATTTTCTAACAAGTGCACCCAGAGTGCAATCAGATTTGTCGAGTGTCTGAATAACAGTTGTGCCTGAGTGAGTGCAATAATGCTACATAAACGAGCCAAACTTTACAAAATGCACTCTGCTATAGACATATACCCTGATAAATCCACATTATAATACAAATAGAGCAATATATGCAATTACATTACCTTTACAGACTAGGTATACATATTACTGTTAGTATGTAACTTAGCCTTCGTATAAAATCTAAAGTATAGGAATGAATAGAGACATAGGGAATGATAATGAAGGATGCTGCTGATAAGAGTGAGGGAGAAATAGAAAAACACACAGACACAGGTACACGGGAGAAGGAGATTGAGACGATAATGTATGAGATGTGATGTGATAAGTTAAAGATGAGATGAGACACTTCCTTCAGTTGCATTACTTGCTTGTATTATTGTTATGTGAGATGGACTCTCTTTCAACCTCCATCCAAGCAAAGCCAGGCTTGAAATCCTCATCTTTTTGTTTAATGTGAAGTTTCTCGTAAAAAAGTCTGTTGTGAAGTTTACGACATGTAATGAAGTCGGTTGGGCTCAAATGAACTCATAAGCAAGTAGCTCGTAAATGTTTTCGGCCATGGCTTCTCTGCCAATAAAACAGTGGCCTGCTGGCCCGGCCCGGTCTCTCATTACTCTGCATTAGTTTCCCTTCCTTCCAATTGCCCTGCTCCCTACACTCATAATACACTCACATATTCTACTATACACTATACACCAATACACATATATTATATGCATCAACAAATCACTTCTACATATACGCATACTTAAATACTGTATGTATGTATACATATACTGTTAAATTAAAATTTAAACATAGGTATTCCCAACTACAATTCTAACAGTAATTGCAAACTCAATAGTTAAAGTGTGTGCGAAAGTTCAGACCATGCTATGTTAAGGTACATATTGTATGCGTTTTCCTATACCAGTAGTTGTATACTGGAGGTAGAAATTGTATGAGAATACTAAAGAGTTTATTATGATGATTTGATGACACTTTTGTAAAAATGCTTTTGTATTGACTGAACTCATCAGAAGAGATTTATATAATTGGAGGTAGGAAGAATTATGCAATGCAGACTCAGACAAGGGAGGCTAAATAAATCCAAGGAATTACAGAAGAGGTGAGATGCAGTTTTGAGTTGATTGAGTTGACCAGCTAAAAGTTTCCGTATGGCATTCTCATTTTATGCCTTGCTCCTTGTTCTTGTGCTCAGGTTTTTGCTTCCTTTTTTTCAAACCACCCCAACCAACCGTCAGGTCGCTCAAAACTGAGAAGAGCATTGGAGAACAAGATGGACAAGTTTTTAAAATCCATGAGAGCTAGGCGCCTAAGATTCTGGAGTAATTACACAGCTTGTCTTATCCATGCACCAGAAACTACACTCTTCAAGACTAACCCAGCTCAAACATTTCTTATGCAGTAGCAACAATAATAACTTCCCTTTTAACATCAGGAACACTTTACACTTTACATACACAACTTACACACACAATAAACAAAATTCTACACACAACCATTACAATATCAATCGTTTCTTAATATTTAATTGCCTTTTCAATCAACATTATGCATTTCAGATTTTGTTCTGTGTTCGTCGTCCTTTGTTGCACTTTGTTCATGGAAAGTAGTAGCCACACTAAATAATTTCTAAACGAATTAAATTTTATTTTACTAAAAGTAAAAGAAGATTCATTTTTCAAAGTTTCTACAAACATTTTAAACTTGTATTCATGAAAACAATATTTACATATGAAATATTTTGATATGTTTTCTACCGCATCTGCAAATATTGTTCGAAAAATATTTCCAATACGATTTTCTGAAATTACAGACGCTCAACTTTAAGAATCACCAATGTGCTATGTATACTTAAATATGGCTAGTAAATTTCCCAAATGAAAAGGTATCATAAGTACATAGGCAACTTAGTTTCATTTAAATGCGAATTATTTTGACGCAAAAAGCATTTTGTGTTTTTAGACCGGGAGAGTATCAGCTATGGTGCACAAAATGGTATTTTAGTTCCGCTGTTGTGGGGATTTATGTGTGAGAAACTGAATATGATGATCCTTGACACGAAGTGATCATCTTGCAACGGATGGTATTATCCATGCCCCGTTTTTTGTGCCACGGCAATATTTTAATACATTCATACATCTGTCTTCTGCCTTTTTTGCTTGCTGAGAAGGTGCCAGGGCCATACACAGCTTCAGACCTCAACAACAGAACAGGGTGGAGAAACAAACTTAAACCTCACACACATCACAATATGTTATATACACTATCTGTATGATACCATGTTCATATTATAAATACTTCTAGCAAAACTATCTGTTTTTTACCGTGTTGTTGATGTAAACAGAGAATGGCTGTTGTAATAGCTAACTAAATAATAACAACACAATAATGTAATTCAAATCTGTGTACAAATAAGAGTACTAGGACTAGGAGGAGTATTCAGCTGCTAATGCATATCAGTAGTTGTACACACAACTACAAGTTTGTTGATTGCGTTATTATTTTAATAGAGAAAATCCACAAAGCGTATTGAGTGTATACTACGAGAAAATGAGAAGAAGGAAGAAAGGCAATTAGAAATTAGTTTGAATGAGATTATCAAAGTTTAATTCATTGGAGACACCAGGGGGTATATTACAATACAGCCAGCATGAGGAGCACTCATCCAATAGTCCAAGTAGTAGTCTTCCTTGCCCTACTCTTTGCTAACACACTCAATATACACTCTACACTATTACCTGTACTGTACTACCACATGAATCCTTGTGTGTAACTTGTACTGTTGTATACATCTATTCTATAAAGCATAAAGTATAAAGTAGAGGATTTGAGTCTGTGTACACAATGCAGTTGTACGCAATAAATTGGGTAAGTTAATAAGATTTATCTGGGAGATGAGATAAGATTTTGATAGTGTTGTGTATGTATGAGTATTATTATTTTCCCCTTTTTCCAGCATAGTCAACTTTTTCACCATTCCTCCTTATCTTGTAATAATTCACTTGATTTTCTCGATTAGAGGATTCTTGGATGGATATTTCACTCGTCTTATTGTCCCACTACTAACTAATACTTAGCTTTATTGGTAAAGTTGAAAGGACTGTGTGTATAGTGATACATACGTGTATTGTACACAGAGTTCCCGGTGGTGTGGTTGTATTTGTGTTGTACTTGTGCTTAGTTGTTTGTAGTATTTTCACCGGCTTCCTTTTCTTTTCTTCTTCATCTCTCCCAACAACAAATAATTCTACTATTCTGTAACAAATGCGTGGAATCCGGTTCGTCTCTCATCTACTTAATGGCAGTAATAAATCCTCGCTTGTGGTTTCGTTTGCTTTGGCTAGGCTTTCTTCTTCCTTTACTTATTACTTGCACACTACACACATATAAATAATTCTATACTACACAAATATATACCTGAGATAGAGCAGACTCTCCCGAATACAAACTTACAAGAATTTTGGTGGATTACTTTATAATGTACAAGACATACTCACTCACAATAAGTTGTACCTACTAAAAAAAATATTTGACTTTTCTAGTACAAGATATTAACCATGTAGACTGTAGGTGCACCTTATATGAAAGTGACCTAGGCATATAATTCCTATTAGTTGTTTCTATCAAACTTCTAACAAACTTTCAAAGTTTCTCTCTCGTTCACAAATTATGATAATGAGATTAAAAGTCCATAGACTGAATCCTTATAAAAAAGCTGTCAACCTTTTTTTCCCTTTATTTCTACTCTCCTCCATACTCCTAGCATACACTCGACCCACCTTCCCACTTTACTCGTAGATTATACAAGTACCATGTTCATTATGGAGTATAACTACCTAATCGCTGTGCCATATGGCTCCTCCAGCAATCTTCTTATTTTCAATATTTATTTCCTCGTCTTAATTACATCGTCCCATGTTCTAATCTTTTCGCCTACAGTAGTAATATACCTTTATAATTCATAGCCTGTCAGCTTTACATCTGTATGCTGCAAGAGTTAGTATTTACATGTCAGTATCTGTATACTAATTCTTAGCTTATGTTATTGGAAAATTTGTTTGCATCAAGTAGTTCAAAGGTATCAGTAAAAGATAAATCCAGGCTTCTTAAATTAACTGTATTGCGTAGACTGATTTAGTCTCAATGTTTCTGTAATGTTATCCTGTGTATGTGGTAATTGTGTATAGGAATAAGCATTTAAGACCTGAGTGTAGTTGTTATGTATTGTATGAGTGTATATGCAGCAGAGAGTAATTCTCTTTCGAGAGACAGTGACCGGTTTGTTCGCGTCTGGTCATTGAGCAGTGAGTGCGGTAATCGTGGGTAATTATCATTAACCTGACGGATGATTGTTTCTGTGTCATTATAACGATACAGAGAATACTAGACAAGCACTAAATAGTAAATACACGGAAAACAAACGCAATTTATTCGGCATCCTCCAAAAACTATGAAATAAATAAATGCTATGTACACAGTACACACACATCCACAAAGAGAGAGACAGTGAGAATGTTTAAGGGAAGATGATTTTCCTACCATGGCATAATAATTATATAGGGACACTTGAACTTGCACTTACTTCCCATACTACACTCAACTCCACTGAAACATTCTATGTCTCCACCATGTACTAAGAGCATCTTTAAGCTACAGAAGCAGACACACAAACTTGTTATAGAGAAAAGAGTAGCAGAAATGCATTGTAGGTACATGCAGAACAATAATAATTTCCAGGATCATTTTCCCGTCCGTCAATGAGTGCTGCATAATTTTTATGACATGACACAATGAGAGGTTGTTGTTGGGGTAGGCAAGGGCAAGGTATATAGACGGGAACAGACATACTCTCTGTCTCTCGCACACACACTGTATACTCCCACTACACTTTGTTGCATTGCAGCATAACATGAAGGCTACAAAAGGACAAGGAGAAAAACACATGAAATTTTATTCTTATTATGATAACAGAGTGAGAGAGGCTTCATTGATGCTTTCCGTTTCTTTATTAGCACTACAACCAACAACCAACTCCATTCCTCTATAATACAACCATTGCCGTCCACATCTATGGAGTATACATAGACAAGTGCACTTATATATTAAGAACAATTTCCAGGTAAATACCTGAGTAAATGGAGCTAATAGTTGTGTGTGTATGAATAGCTGTCTGTGTGTATCAAGTGTTTTTATGAAGGGAGTCTGAGTTGGAAATACTAGCGAGAGCGAGGGACGAGTAAATGATGACGCCGATTCATTGCAGACAATAAGACAAGAACAACAGACTCAGAGAACGCTCCACTCGGAATAAGCCTACTCGATTGATAATTTGATCATTGATTTGTATGTGAGTATAGCAGAAGTTTTAAAGCCAACCTACTCGGCTCCTGCTTCTATGTGTATTACACATTACACTATGTGGGCAAAAATCAGAGATGATTACCCTTCAACATCAATCAGCATCACAGATCGTGCTTTGCATAATTCATCTTATATCTCCACAAAATCACTTACCTCACTTGCCTTCCCTTTTGACAGTCGAATATTACACTTCACCTACAACTATACTACAACCAGTCCCTTTATTAAAGTACTACGTATTGTATAACATTGTGTGTATGTCATACAGCTACCTAATGCTTCAGTACAGCTACCTAATAATACATATACCAAAAAGTGAACACACACCTTATTATTTTTAGAGAAGGTATAACAATAGAATTGCATCCGATGAATATTGAAGGGAATATAATACAAAGTATCTTTGTAGTATTGAATGCATTAAACTGTTTTGTGGGTTGGGATTGGGATTGAGAACGCTATTAGTGATTTCACGATTTAATTTTTTATTAATTTCAGCATCAAACCGCCACCGAAGGACGGTGTGGCGAAAAGCAACCCTTCGAAGCGTCACCGAGAGCGTTTGAATGCAGAGCTGGACACATTAGCTTCACTATTGCCATTTGAGCAAAATATTCTTAGTAAATTGGACAGATTGAGTATACTGAGACTGGCCGTTTCCTACCTACGGACCAAGAGCTACTTTCAAGGTTACTAAATCACTCTTAAACTCATTTGCTTCTCTATCATTCTCACCTTTACAACCAACACACTCGCTACAACCACAACACACGCGGACCTCCTTTATACATTCATACATCAGACTATATCCTACTTCTATGTTCAACCTCTTCTACATACGATTCACATAAACTAATAACCTTTGCTACATAAAATAGGCTTTATGCATATAGGAATTCAATACATAGAGTTACTTGTAGTGTTACAGTATACTTACAAAGAATAAGTACAAATCCTTATCTTTGGTGCAGTATCTAACTTAATATTATTATTGTAACCCTCCGGGCATATGCCGTGAGGATTTCCCTCGTTTTGCTTTAAACTGTGTGTACGTAGGATTTCCCATTAAATGTTATACTCCATGTACCTTATCATCATTTACTAATGTTCGCCCATAAATACCTTTGTGTATCTCTTTAACAAGAGTTTTTCATATCGGCGCTTTTCCTAGTAAGTGTATATCTACAAGTCAAGCGCTTATTAATAGACTCACATGTGTAATGCACACATAAGGCATCTCTATAATAATGTTACATTAACAGAGTTAGTAGTTGGTCGAGTTTTATGACATTTCAGTTATAAAAGGCGGCGGATCTTTCTACAGATTAATGTGCTGTATGTAGAGTAGTGTGTATTTTGTGTGGGGAATAGAGCGAGAGAGATGGAAAGAGCTTAGAGCTCCACCTGAACTGAAATTTCAATCTTTAATTCCGTAAAACAATAGATCAGCTTAATGAGCATAGTCAGTCCTACAAGGACAAATTACTTCCGACCAGTTTTATAATTGCCTGGCTCGGCTGTACTCAGACCTTCTCTCTCTATACTCTGCCATACCAGATGCTCCTACACACACAACTACACACTTCAAACACAGATATACTCCGCTCTTCCCCCATAATGTTACATCCATTTCTACTAATACATGCGTAATATTTTATATGGAAAATTGATACAGACAACTTCAACCCACATGTACAATACTCACCTTCTATATATTCATCTTCATTTCATACTTCATCTTTGGATACATACTATTTTTTCATTCATTTCAATTTATGATTAATATTCTATTTTCAAATAATAATTAGCCGAATTATCGAAATTTAATTAAATGAATTACATTTGGTAACACTTTTCACTTAAGGAAATTCCAAGTCAAGAATAAGTACCACGATATTCTATGTAGTTATTCTGTATTTGTCAAACATTCGTGCATTAAACAAACAACACAACCCTAGGCGAAGATTCATCTGTGTTTAGATAAAGTAGAACAAATTACTGATTTCGAAGTTTATTTTAAAGTTGGGGCTGGGATAAATAATTGTTACACAGTACAAAGGTACAGATAATACTTAGGTAATTGAATGCATATTATTATAAAATTACTATTACTAAAACATACCTACCTAACAATTTATAATATATGTTTGTATTGCGTATGTTTGTATGAATTTATTGAGTATGATTTGGATTTAGCCTTTACATCATCGAATTTTATATTGCATAAAATATTACAATAATATTAAATTCTTAGGTTAGTAAAATATTTGTACATCCCTACACATAATGAAACTTTAAAAACAAACTGAATTTAGTATATAGAGACTGCTAATAATTGGCAGTGGCACAATTAGTGCTGGTGCATTTTAGCGTGCGGGCATAAGGCAAAAAATATTTGAAGATGCTAGGACTAGACTATGCAGGATAGTATAAGAAGGGTATAATTTTATGGTGGCAGTATTTTTGAGTAGTCATTGGGTCAATTCAATAATGTTATTAGTATCAGTGCAGTGTAGTGTTTGTTGGAGCATGACATGACATGAGAGTGAGCTGAGGATGAGAAGGGGTGTCAATAGGGCCCCCCGTCGTATGACCAGTCAAGACATTTGACAAGACAAATATCCCCTCGCGTGGCTTCACTCCAGGAACCTTCTTAAGCTCCAAAGGACCGCCTGTCGCTACAAATACCCCCAAACCAAACCAAACAAACCCAAAAAGACTCTCACTTTCCACACACAAAAAGACATCCTCGTATTGTACTCATATTTAACAATGTAAGATACACACACTTCTCTTTTCTGTCTTCTCATGTCATTTCAAACAGTCACTCAGTCAGAAGGGGCTATCAACAATCCCTTTGACTGCTAGACGCAGTGGCTACTGCACTTCACTTTATTTCTTCACCCATTCTTCCTTCTCACGTAGCCTTCTTGATCCTTCAAACTTTTCATTCATAAAAAGGAAGCACAAGTTTATCATTTATAGAAACGCAATTTCTGTCCCTAAATTGAAATGGCACTTGTACTGACATATATGATGCAATCTTAGTGAAAATGATTTGTGGATTGACATTTGAATTTCATGTGAAATGGAATTAGAATATGTATTTCATTGTATAGCTGTCTAAAGTATCATCATTGATAAATAAAGTTATATTGCGAGTGTACAGTCATGTATAGCCAATCAATTAGTCAAATTGGCGTTGTATAATGCTTCGTCAAGTTTGTATTTGAATGTGGTTGTATGAATACATAAATGTAAATGTGTTGTGGAGAAGGCAGAGAAAGCCGAAGGCACATCAGTGCAGACACACAACACACAGGACAGAGCTACAACACACACCTGCTAATCGAAGGTGTGTGGCTTTCCCATGATCCATCATTCTGTCAACGTGTCACATCTTCATCATCACCAGTAGCCTCTGCATATTTATTAAATATTCCCCATGCAAAATACAATGGAATTATTGACTGATGCCCGCATACACAAAATGCAGACACACAACAGAAGATACCTTCATTCAGCTAATAACAAGCACAGTAGTCAATTTCATCATCAATTCCCTCTTCCTACACATCCTACACACATAAACAGCCTTTATACCTCCCTTTGCACACTCTACTTCTTCTATATACCTTAGCTATGTTCATTACACTCCCTTTAACAAAGTGATGATACATTTGTGCCGTATAATATCAGGAGCAGTACTTGATTACTCGAACTGGAAAGAGATAGTGGTGCTCGGACTGACTTGTGTGTCCCTTCTTGTTCGTTAGAAATACCCCAGGGTGTGATTTCATTTTCCCCGTTTCGGTCTATTGAAAACTTTTACGGGTTACTGTACTTTACTACATTGCATTGCTCCTAGTACACTCACTCCTACATCTCATACATTTATTTACCGTGCATCTATTTGTGTGCTACTCCTGCTGACGTGTACTTTGGGTTATAATAACACAAAAGTGAATTGAATTTGTATACGCAGTGTATTTAGGAGGAACATGTATCCTCGTGTAATTCCAACTAAATTCTAATGGAAATTTTTTTATATAAAGATAATATAGTATAGATTTAATGTAAGTTTGTGTAGGTACATTTATGTATTGTACCTATAGGAAGGAGTGTATACTAATTTACCACATGTACTTATATAATAGTTATGTTCAATTCTGTGGAAACACTGCTGGGCTCTTCGCCTAATGACTAATGCCACAACTAATTGATGAGCTCGGACTTCATTAAGTTGTCATTTCGGGCTTTTCCCATCAAAGTACAAATATATATACATATAGATAGATAAAGGGATACTGTGTATCAAATAGGAGTACACCTACTCACATAAATGCAGTTCAGCTGTAACAGTAACAGCATAGGAACAGCAGAATATTATTATGGAAAGGCAATGTACCTGAACCTGAGTTGTAATAAACTAGGGCTCCTAATACAGAAACTACTTTATGGAGAAACAGAACAAAAGTAGGGACAGTGTGCGGAACAACACACAAGAGTTGAACATCTCAGCCGAATTTCATCAGCGTAATTAGTCCTGACGTTTAATCGTCAGATAACATAATTTCATCATCATTATCATCATCAGTCCCGACGACGACAACCACGACGGCCTAAAGGAGGAGGAGAAATGTTCTTCCAGCCCCATTCCATGTTCCCAACTTATTGCTCTTGCTTTGTTTATCTCTCCACAGACACAACTACATACTACAACAAATACATTCATTTCATACGCCTTGTAAAAATCCACATACGTAACATTTCTAACATAAGTACAAACATAATTTAATGAGATTAGATTAGTTGCTCCGACTCTCTTACTCTCATCTCCAGATGAATTTTCTTTTCCTTGTGTGATCCTACCTTACTCATTCTTGTATATTTCAACTATATACAGCAGTATGCAAGTTACGTTGATTATTATTCAGTTTGTACTGCTGTAGTGGTGTAGAGATGTATAGGCACAGATATAAGCATTGGTTGTAGCACAAGGGAAAAAATTGGGCTATAAAACTCTCGAAAGGAATTTTTTTCTCCCTTTCCACATTTCAGTAATGTGCTCCGTTGCTGATGTACCAGGTAGTTGACTTGACTGTAGATAATTTGAAGAAAATGTTTTCTTGCAGTAGTGTAGTAATACGGGTATGGTAGTAGTAGTACATACATAGTAGCATCTAGCACAGTGTATTTGTATGTGTGGTGCCTGGCTTAGTTTAACATGTATGTGTATGCGTATACTTTGATTCATCTCCACTCCCATGAAGAATCTTGTCAAAATGTTTTTCCTTTCGGTGCGCTACTCAATTCACTTTGTATGTGGTTTGCCTTGCTAGTTTCCAATGCTCCGACAACGTTATAATATTGTATGTATTATGTGAATGTGTGTACATGTCGACTTATTATTGTAATAGAAAAAACTGTGTGGAATTCCTTGACTATTATATAAAATACTCATAAGTCTAGCTCTGGAAATGAGAGTTTACTTACCTTAGAGCCAGTATCACATACCTACACCACATTACACTACATTTTTATTTCGTCTGTCCTGCTTTTTCAAACACTTAAAAAATTCATGTGTCTGTGTTATTATTGCCATTACTCCCGTATACATCTCCACCACATGCATATTATAAGTAGGCAATATACAGCTACACTCCGTCTAGGAAACAAACTCTGCATAATGCAGCCCTCTGCTCCGGCTATTAGTAAATTCAGATAATAGAACAATTCGCATTAAGGGGAATTACTCGTATTTTCCTTTGAATTGCCTTATATGCCCTCAAATTCAAATTACTGTCAGTTTGCCTTTGTTTGTTTATTTACATATGCCATACCTTTACACACAGTAATTCAAATAGTGAATAGCTACATGTGCTACATATGAGTTTAGCCATATACAATAGTACATTATAAATGTACATGTATAATGTATTGTTTGTGGAGTGCAGTGAGATTTTTTATGTGAATTGAGAGCCTAGAGAGTCAGAGAGTACAGAGAGAGAGGTATTGTGATTTGAATGAGTGTGTGTGTTGTGTGTGTAGGCGACAAGTGAAGTAGGAGCAGAGGCATTAGATTTTAGATATACATACGTGACATGACATCACATTAGCTATAATGTAACAAGCGAGAGAGCGGAAGCGAAAAGGTTTGTAATGACACAGGCATTTAGGAAGAGAATAATATTCGCTGGCGTAGCTTTAGCTAACTCGCCCATTACATTAGTAGGAGGAGGAGGATGATGTTGATGTTGATGGGCTAGACATTTCCTGTCTTCGTCTCTTTTTACCCGAAAAACTCAAACCCGTACGTTACGTTTACCTTATACCTAACAGCTTACTTGTATACACACTCTCACATACCTTGTGTATGTTGGTGCATGTACGAACACAACTTTGTAACCTCAGAACTCAGAGAGCTGTCTTATGACTCGTGACTCTATGACTTGCCCATTCACTTATACACTGTGTAGTACACTATACCACGTACCTTTGAATACTCATACATTTTCTACAACGCAAAATATTCATTTTTCAATTCAAAGGAATACTGCTAGCCAGAAATGCTTGCAATTAGTGTCTGGTATATAGATAGAACTGGATGTAAATGTATGGAAGTGGATATATGGTGGGCATAGGCAGACTGTTTGTATGAATATGTTTGTGGTGCATAAAAAAGGAGAGTGAAAAAGGAGAATGCGAAGAGTGAGAGACTTGTTCATTGATCGTTTCCTTTGGATGTCCGTCCTTTGCTGCTACTGACTCTCCGTCTCGTCTTTCTCGTCGTCCGCAGTTAAATTAAAAATTTCACTCTTTCAGCAAACTGAATATTTCAGTGGAACGTATGGGAGTTGTACCAGGTGCTCAGGGCCAGGCCAAATCCTCTCTTCTTTCTCTCCCGCTCTCGTTTTCGTCATATTACACTAATATGTAACTAGAACTACATCAGTCCTTTTCTCCTACATTGGTCTGGCACATATATACATGCTAGGTTTATTCTGTATAGACTGCCTCAGAAATAATGCCTTTAAACATTAAATCTGAACCTGCAAAACATTTTTGTACGTTTCGCTGTAAAACAACACATACAAATTCAATACTATACCCTGAAATACACAGGCAAATATGTTACCACCACACACACATCGCACAGCACCACCACCGATACAAATCCGTACAAGGAACAACAAACGCTCTTGTATTTTATGTAAAATGTTCTTTGTACCGTACTACTGACATTCTCTCGGCATTTCCTTCCTTTTCCTATTTGCAAACATAAATACACAACGACCACGCTTAGAAAATGTATTATCGTGTATATACAATCCAAGTGCAGGCATAATATATAACATACATTTCCTATGATATACTACGTGCGTTATTTAGTACCTACTTTTATACGTGCTACAGATTTCTATGGCTTGGCTTAACTGCGATAGAAATATACACGCATGTTGTATTTTGTAGAATACATAATTTGTCCTAGAACAAGAAGAAAGGAAGGAACGAAAGTACGAAAACATATTTATCTACGTACATATTCGCTTATTTGTTTCCTAGACTTTCTTTACCTTCACTCGGGTCCAGCAAAAATTGTTTAAGCACTCCATATACATTTTCCGTTGCAAACCAGTCATCTATTAATTCGCGGATTATAATAAAATGTCCGCCACATACCAAACATACACAAACACTATAAGTGCATATACATACATGCACCATGTACACATACTTATGTAGCTAGCATGATTTAGTTTGAAGAATTGAAGAACATAACATAAGCGAAACTGTATTATGTAGTTGGATAGAAAAGTCTTTTATGCGCGGGGGAAATTTTCTTGGAGAGTGGATTGAAAGGGCGGCGGTAGAAAGACTTCTAGAAACAAGAATGTTACACATACGCCAAACACATACACCTCCACGCTCTTAAAACCACCACAGTAGTGCAGGACTAGTAGTCATAGTCAAGTTGAAGCGACGAGACGGAGACGGAACTAACAGTCGGACTGACGAGTATGAAAACACGGCTAAGCAAAGCAACCGAGTGGCACAAGCTAACTTACTTAAGTAGATGTAATTGAAAAGGAAAGACATCCAGCTTTCGTTGGCTAATGCTAATATCAAGCACTCCAGGGAATATATCAATGCAATGCGGTGCTGCTGCACTAAAGAAATTACAATGCAATTACTCTCTACCTTTGTAAGACATACAATTAACAGTAATAAGCTAATTAAAACAATATTTGCAAGGAATAAAATACTATATAGCTTAAAATATTGAAACATTTTACAAAAATTATCTGTAATTATACTTTATTTCCCACTTGCAAGTTTATTTGCGTTTCAAGGCGAAGCTTTATCTATTGATAGAGTGTTTTAGTATATCCTTTGAGAACGGAAATAATTTTTATTGCTTTCAAGTTAAATCAAGTGTAAAGGAAAAATGAATTTACATAACTTTAATTTTTATTCCAGTAAAATTCCGTGTTAAGAAATGAATCTGCATTTTTTTGCTATCCAAAAACTTTAAGTGCAGTGTGCTATAAAATGATGGTCACAGATAAATATTTGCATCTTGATTTAAAGTGCCATTCTAAGATTACTTGATAAGTATAATATGAATGTGTTTGAGAAATACAATTATAATTAATATTTTAAATAACAGTATGTATTTATTTGCAAGTACAACTTATATGTGGTATGCCCTGGAAATACCCGGATGGGTGCCGGGATGTGTTATGCGTATTTATTATTATGATTTGCCATTAGAAAATTCCTTGAAAATGAATTTGGGAGAGTGAGGTTTAGGAGTGAGTGGGGAGTTATGGATGGAAGCGGGTATTATTCGTAGAAGTATTTTAGTTGAGTATCACATCGGTTGTTTGATTCTTCGGTGGTGGTGGTATTGCTGGATGTGAGAGCAGGGAAGGGAGTGAGGCAAGGCAAGGCAAGGCAGCACGTCCCGCTCCGAGTCGCAAGTAGTCGAAAGTTGCGCAAGAAGACAGTAGATTAGGATTTGGTGTTTCGTGACTGGAGCACATTAAGCACACTGCGTTATCTGCAACAGTAGCGTTATAATACTCTCCTCTTTCTCTCTGCCTCTCTCCAGCACAACTCTCTCCAGCACAACTCTCGCCCTCACTCTGCCTCCGTCTCTCACTCGCTCTCTCTCAATACAAAATACAAACGTCCAAGCCAAAGCTCAACAACACCACAAAAGACCAGGCAGAGAGAAAGAGACGGAGAATGCTGCTCCTTCTCTCTCACAGTCAAATCAAGTTAAGCTCAACTCAACTCCCGTCTTTTTCTACTTGTTTTCTGTTCAGGTGAACTTATAGACATATAGCCCCGTGTGTAAAATGTAGGAAACCTTGTAAGACATTCCTGGTGAACTGAATGGCACTGGCTTGGATTGGTTTGGCATGGCGTTTCTTGGCAATATCCTTTAACCCGCACTCTCCCGTCTCCAGCAAACTACTTACTTTCGCTTCACGTTCCTTTCCAAAACTACATTTTAACTTGATGTGACTACTTTCACTATGTTTTAGTCAGAATGCATTTACTATCACCCAATACACATGATACGCTATACCTGTATACGCTAAATATACCTAAAGCATAAAATACGGCTAATACTACCACAACTACTGCTACTACCTACCACTAATCCATTCCAATCCTGGACAAGTTTCACTGTGCGATACTTGCATTATCTTTTCCTTTCGCTTATCCCCGTCTTCTTTCTCAACGTAGACCTACCTTGTTACTTAGAAAATAAACCTAAAGCTCTACACTGTAATATACCTGCATAGCATATATAAGTATACATAATGTGTGTGTGTGTCAGGTAAAAAGAATTGTATGCGTATATACTTTGACTATCTCTGTGTATAAATCGCTATATATGTATATGTGTATGAATGTATGTTTGTAACAGGGACGGCAAAAGTAAGTAAAGTGAAGGCTGTGTGTGTGAGTTGGCAAGTTAAGAAAAATTTCTTGCCATGACAATCAAACGTCTCTCTGGTCTATAAGATTGATGCTGACTATCACATTAACTTGATTGATATTTGAGCTTTAGTAGCGCTAGTGCCGGTGGAGGTAGACAGAGGCAAAGAAGCACACTGCCGAGCCCGTTCAATGCAATCTACCAAGAAAAGACTAGTAAAACACTCCTTTTTCTCATTCCATTATATTACATTCCGTTTACTTCTACATACAAGGGATTCCGTCTATAGCTCTAGACACACTACCAGCATTTAACTCAAATATGGCCATACGCCATTGCTGCACATTATAACTATAATCTCCAATACTGCCACTCGTTAGCTTTTCATTAGTTACATTATGTACACATACACACACAGGCACACACAGAATTAATCAAAATGTGTACTTTACACAATTTTCACTTTAGTACAGTCTACACTGTATTTTATGTGACTGCGACCAAACTAAGTAATAGTCTACCCGTAAATGACTCTGCCGTCTCAACTGAACGTTGTAAAAGCGGAGGAAATTTTATAGCTGTGTATTGCGTAGCTACATTTATACTACTCTGATTCATATTACATTGTAAATAGCTGGTTTGGTGTTTGTTGGCGAATTGGAGGTTTGGCACTAGCTTGGTTTGGTTTTAAAGCAGGCTGCTACTCTGTCTGTATAATAATAATTACTCCAGTGCTGGATCACCAAATGACCATATATTTTGTGTATTACTCTTAACAATGGCCTAGCTGGCACTACTAATTCCTACTTACTATTTGAGACCTTAAACTTTTGAGAAAGTAAGTCTAGTGTGCATTTATCGTTGTTCAACTGCCTTTACGATGTTAGCACAGGCGGGCAGAGAAGCGGAATTGAAGTTTTAGAGGTGACTAGGAAAGTCCGTCCGGTTTGCACACACAGAACTCTATTAAAGTCGAAATTGCTATATGTACATTAGAGAGTATGCGATGCCATATTAAATACATGGACTGAACAGTGTAAAATATATGGGAGTGCTGAGGAACACATGGAGATACATATCTGTCTATCTTTACTGTTATTATGCTTATTCTGATTTGGTTTGAGTCAGTGTGGATATTTACATACAAAAGTCAAATAGAGTTGAATCACGTCGACTTGAGTTTGAGTTAAGTTAGGCGAGTAGAGTACACACAAGGAGCAAGAAGGGAAGAAGGAAATTATAGCTCTGCGTGTTTGACCAGTTAAGATCTCGTTTTATTAAATCTGGAGCATTGTGTGCTATTCTCTATGTTCCTACTGCCACTACTACTCTACTACTCCTTAATACCATTCACAGGGCTCTATGTTCATGCATTAACCCACACACAGCCAGTTCAAGTGTATACCATACCTGTCCTACCTTACTTGTCTACGTAGGTGTTTCCATTGCAGTCAAGTCAGTTCAACGGGGAATTATCACATATAATTACCTGCGAGCAACCTACTCGGAAACAGATGATGGAAAAGCGGCTATGTTCCCCGCTCATGTATTCACACACATACAAACACACACAGTTCCAGCACTGTGTACATATTCTTGGCATTGCTATTACTTATCACTTATGCTATACTGGAGCAAAGCCACAATAAAATAAAATAAAAGCACGGTGCAGTGAGGAAAAGATAAATAGCTATTTAACAGTTTAGCTGCAATATAGTGTGTTTATACTGTGTGTATATGTTATGTGTATGGGTTGTGTGTGTATGTACTGGGTGTAGGTAAAATAGAAATAACAAGACACATTTATATACTAGATCAAAAACAACAACCACCACCATAGCACAATAGGAATGGGTTCTACTGTATTTATATTATAGATTGCATTTGGAGATTACGTTTTACATTATGAGCTCACATAGGCTACCTTCATCAACACAATGATAAAGAAGGTGTAATATTTTCAGCATTTTTGCTCGCATTAATTAACCCTTGCTTAATCTTGTCTCTCTATCTGTCTGGAGAGCCTCTTCAGAAAATATCAAGTAGACACAGCCTGAATATTATAATGTTAACAAACCCAACCTAACAAGTTCTACAGAAGTGCCATACTAACACTATTTAGCTAGTCAGTATTAGTCATCTTTTCAGTATTTCATTTACTTGCTCATATTTGCTAGAAAATGTAAAATGTAATGTTGAATGTAGCAGGAACATTACAATATACCATTAGTTTAATATTATGTGTAAACTAAACACCTTGACAAAATCAATCCTGTCCAGTGAAATACAGAATTTCATAGAGGTTTAAAATCTCTAATAAAGATTGTTATACATTGCTTTTTGAGACAATGACATTTTTATTGCGGTGAAATATTTCCCCGTGTTTTTATGGAAAGTTTCATTTTTCTACATTAACAAATTGAATCGTAACATGAATAGTATTTATGAGAATGAGACTAGTGGTTAGAATGGAAATATAATATTTTCGCTGTAAAAAATAAGTTTGATTTTTTAAAAGGAGTATTTCTTGGGATTCGGGTAGTTTGCATCCGGTATGAGTGTATGTGACTGTTTGGGTTGCGACTGCGACCATCTTTAAATAGGCGGATTAAAGAAGCGACTATAATGCGATGGATTGGATATGGAGGATGCTGGATTCTGCTCTGGTGCTGAGGATTGTTTGCGGTAGTGCGGTGCGTTGCGTATGCGTGCTGCTCCGAATCTTGATTTAATTCCATTTAATGATACGTTTTGCGGACAGAGATTCTTGTCTATAGTCTCAAAGTGCTTTGCTGGCGCCTCGTCTTGCCTTGCCTCTCTTGCTCCTTTGCTTGTGTCTTTTCCTCTTTCTCATTCCAAACTCAACTCACACTCAGTCCACGTACACTCTACAGACTCTACACTCACAGTCTTACTCTCTAAGGCCACTCTCCTTGTCTCTCCAATAATTCTCTTCCCTGCTTCTCTGCCTGCAAGCCAATTATTATCAGAATCACTTGAACTATGTATGTCTATAATGCGTATTATTATTATCACATACACGTATCGCTAAAACTATTCTTTTTTCTCCTTACATTATTGCATCCTATAGTTTATATGTACCCCTTCATCCAATCCGATTCAGTCTGTTCGCTTGAAATTACATTTAATCGCTTCATGTCGATACTTGTTGGCTAAGAACTAAATCGAAGGCTGTCAATACTCAAACACCGTGGAGGAGCACTAACAACACACTCACTCCATACACATACACCAAAACAACAATTTTCGAACCCAGCGTTGCTCAGCTTCTTTTTTCTCACACACAGCTTTTGCTTAAGACTGCCCCAGGCACTTTCTACTGTGTCTACTTATAACTTCTCAGCTCTTTTATTCCTGTACTAAAATATAGATTGGTACACACTACACATAACATAATAATTTATACATGTGTGTATAATATACATATACTTATACAGATATACCTCCTCACGGTTTGAAACGAGTATTAGACGAGTATTCAATTTTTCTCTTACAAACTACCTGCCTCTACGAACAATTAATACAAATTCTCAATTGTATCGCAGAAGAACGCCCTGTTGGTGTTCTTTGTGGATGATCATTGTAATTTTGGTAGAAAATGTTGCGAACGAATGGAGAGAAATCTGTAACAATGTTTCTGCCAACTACTACCTACGTGAACTTTTAAAGCTCAAAAATCTCCTTATCGCTAGGAAATTGAAACGCTGAGCTTTAAATAATTGTAAAGAACAACTACCTACTTATTAACCAATAGTGGTCTAATCCAAATATTAACATTAGATTAGAGATACATTATTGATAAATACATTTTAAATACAAAGTAACACATTGCATGCAAAACAAATCTATGAAGCAGAAAACACACGAAATATTTCTGCTGTTTAGAAATGTGATGTGTATTTATATATAGGTTAGGTTGTAAGTAGAGAGTTAGGATATTGGTATATATTAGTAGAGCTGGATCGATAGTTTGCCCCCGTGCGGCTTGGCTTATGTTCTTTTCTCATTAGAGCGGAATAGGGCAGAGAGGTGGACTGCACAGAGTGAGAGAGAGAGAGAATAGAATAATCAGCCAGCAATGCCAGGGCAAAGTAAAGGAAATGAAGCTAGGACGAAGCATTTTAGTAGCAAGTCGTACAAGCAGTCGGGCTATTTCCTTGTCAATCCGGGACAATGACATGACAGGGACAGGTAAATGTTAATGCACAGTCAGAGCTGTATGCAAAGAGGAAAGTGGATGCACTTACTCATTCGCTCTCCTGTCTGTTCCCAACTCCCATAGTCCCAAATACGTGAATCCATATGAATAAATATATCTCTATACCTCTCAAAGGTACTCCTATAAACATTTCATAGCCTTTGTATACACGGGATATAGAATTGTTTGCAATAACGAAATGACGGGGTGACCTCTCGCCAGATTTATATCTGTTCTCTGTGAACTGCATGCTTTATTAGCTTATTAGCTGCTTTAAGACAACGTATAAAGTACAAGCAGTGCATAGCACTCGCCTATTTTGTCATAGCGTACTTTACAACGTTGGAAGTCTACAGATAGAAACGAGAGTCTACAGAGAGAATGATTTTAGCTGAGTTTTAGAATTGCAGCTAATCATTGATAATTATTAGGTTGAGTCGTATATGTAACGAACTTAGAAACGAAATGCTGTTTATCACGTTCTACTATTGCATACAAATTGATTTTCCGTTATCTTGAACAGATTCTTTGGCAGATAATGGAATTATATAGGAAGCAATGAATTAGATGTGGATGATGTGGGTGTAAAGACTCTGGTGTAATAAATGGCAGTTATTGTGTGTAATGTGAGATTGGCTATTGTATGCATGTACTACTCTGCAATTGTAAATCAAATTGCTTCTCGTGGAGTTTGGCAAACGTAAATTATCACATAGATGTACATCAAAGCACTTTACAGTCCAGATGTGAAGCTAAATAAGTGTTCAAAGGTTGTTTTGCCCATTAGAAATAGATTTGGCTATATAACAAATATAGAAATAGTGCCGAGATAAATGTATAGAGTTTTTGCGAGGTGTGCACTAAAAAATTATAATTACTCTTTCAAAGCGATCGACTTATAGTATCCTGAGAGTTTTACACCTAGCAATTTCGCAAGTGCGGAAAAGATTAAGATTTTGGTATTCTGTTGTTGAAGATGATGATTTGGTTGGTAAAAGAATCGAATTGACGAAAAGTGTGTAGAGTGAGTTGGAATATAAATTGAAGACGAGTGAAGGAATAATGGAACGAAGGGTGTGTTTTGTGCACTCGTAAAAATTTCTGCCCTCACTTTAAAGCGATTACGCGTATTTATGTATAGCCGGTGTAAATAAAACTGAAGCTCCTGTCTGAGTAAGTAGTCAATTGTCAGAATAAGACGAGGAATACAATGGAATTGTGCACAATACTGCCTTAAGTAGAAAAGCAGTGATTCTTCCTTGGAACAACATGACTACAGTATCTGCGTATATAAAGTCTAAGTCGTTCGTAGGTCGTTAATGATTTAATTGGTTTATGACTAAGACGTGAGTAGTGCTGAACAAGTTTTTTCCACATGCATCTCAATTGTAAATATTGCATTCCAAAAGTGTAATACAACACTGCAAGTGTAGATTTAAGACCTTTCTTATATACATACCTTCATAATCAGTTTGAGTATTTAGTAACATACCTGTAGAGTGTAGAGCATCCGGTTTTTATTTCTAAACCGTGTGCTTACTACCTCCCTACTATACACATAATATGCCCATAGCTCGTTGCTTATAATATAACTGCATCTTTTATTTCTTGGCGAATGTTGTTATTATAAACAAAGATGTAGATTAACTTTGGTATTAGTGGAGGTGCATTGAATTTGATGAAATGTGAGTACATCAGCAGGTGTATAGCAAAACAAGGATTATTCTAATACTCTGTGTGATATACTAATACTTACACTAGTAATAAATCTAGTATAAGTAAACTACATGTTAATAGTGTATAAGATATACCTAGATTCGTTTGATGATTAATATGGAGGTAGGTATATTATATGCATAAAGCATTGGTATATAGTAAAGGTAGTCAAGCTTCAATTCGAATTCCACGAAAAAAGTGTAGAAAAAGTGTTATCTGGAATCAGCTGTCAATCTCTTGTGTGAATACGATTGCATCACACACATCATAGTCCTCTCTCAACTTTATGATTAAAAACACATGGAAGCTATCGAGAAAAGCTAATTGTAAGCAAGTAGTACATTACACAGCAAACTGAAGCAGCATCAAAACATGTACACACATCCATACAAGTACAAGTAAATATATTAAACCATTTATTACGGGGCAAGAAGAAGAACTTTAAGAAGATCAATATTACAAAGCTTTAGTTACACTTTTATGTAGTCATGAGCTAAGAAAAAAGAAAAAAGAGAGATTGAGCGAAGGAGATAGCATAAAGGGGAGAGAAGAAATTTAAGTTTGAGTTTATAAAAGTGGAGGAATGTGTCAGATTATGTTTTGGTTGTCGACGATAATAATATCTGTCCATGTCGTCACTTGTCATCGAGAAACAATACAAATACAAATAGAGACACAGAATGCACACTGCTTGAAGATAACTAGCTTTGTAGCAGTAACTCTGCTGTTAATAAGAATATTTATATTTCATATGAGATACGGGGAGTAGGGAATGAGTGGTGTCGTTGGTTTGTGTGGAGAAGTGGAAGTCAGAGAAGAGAAAAGTTTTCTGACAAGTTCTGTTGGCTACGTTGTGTCAGTGTCAGTGCCAATTAAGTGAGCTTCGACAGCTCAGCAGGTCCACCACCACTACCTACCCCTACCACAACTACTACAACCAGCACTCGACACACTACTAATAGCACTCTTGTACACACATTACCAATACACACTGCTACACATTATACACATCTATCTATCTAGATATGTTCACATAGGACCCTGCTATGCAAACCAACGTCTTCTTCATGTTACGTTTTATAAAAATACATTCGATAATAAATGTGATGATGAAATTTCATCCGAAGGAAGAAGCTCCACACTACACAACTCTAGACTCTTATGTAATATGTACAGAGTGTATAGACATGAGGTCACATACACGTTGCAGCTACCACAAAAACTCCAGTATACACTAAAAGTCAATGAAGCTCTTGTGAAAATCGAAATTCGATCTTCACAAAAGAGTTACATCGGATTTCTAAGGATTCCCTTTCCTCTAAACACAATACATACATCAGCCTATCACTTTTTCAAGTTGAACATCTCATAAGCAGGGGACACCCTTTTCCAATAATTCCAACAACCAAATTCACATTTTTCAAAGAGTTTCTTCTAAAAATATTGTGTTACTACTTGCTTCAAATAACGTAATCATGTAATAACGTTTCAATATAATACGGATAGATTATTTATGAACATCGGATCATTTGTGTCGTTTGTAGAGAATTTTATTTTAGACTCGAACGAAGAATGATGAAATTACAGGTGCTGTGCCTTCGGTCTCCATTACTATTCAGAAGGGATACCCACACACATAAATATTTGAACACACATTGAATTATTTAGAGGAGAGACGCTGTGTATGTGAATGGTAATTTGTGTGTGGAACATTTATTTGACTCAATGTTTTTCTTTGTATGAAAGTTATCTTTGATTGTGTGTTGTGGTGTAGGTACATAGGAGAGTGGAGTGTATAGCTAGTAGCTACTAGGTATTTATAATTCACAACAATGATTTGGTGTGTCTGTTGCAACTATCGTTTACGCTACGTATATAGCCGAGACTTCTTTTATGACTAATTAATGAGAATAAATAATAATAGTATGATGATGATGTAATGTTATTATAAGGGAATGCAGTATAAAATGAAAAGGGAAGGTTTTACAACACTAATGAAAATAAAAGGGAATACAGTAGCCGTAGATGAGGTGTAGTAGATAGAGAGCAATTAGACACAACACTTTTACGATGGGATTTGCACCTCTCCTTGTCTTTGCACTTATACATCCCATTATATGCCTTCCGTATATATTTATGTAGGTACACACTTTAATACATAGTTATGCATGCATGCAAAATACACATAGTGCAGGTACACACAGAATACACATACACACTTGTACGTGTTACTGTACTACTGCCAGAATTTATCATTGATACTTTTGTTAGTATTGTAGTGTAATAATAATAATAGGTAGTTAATAATGAAGGTAGTTGGTAATGGAATAATAATATTTATAATAATATCTGTATGTATGCGTATGGTTTAGGCGAGAGTGTGTATTGTGTAGGGAATGAATGTATGTGGGGTAATAAGGTAATGGTTAAGAGTGAAGATATAGGAATTAGTATTAATATGTATTGGATGAGTGTAGAGGGGAAGCTAAAAGGAGTAGAATAAAAATTGACAGGGATCTTCTTGTGTCTTTTGGTTTTGCCTTTACCTTGGTTGCTTGCTTTTCCTTAAGTATTCCAATCCAGTTTTCTCAGCTTGCAGCGTATGTACATATAGCCAAAGAGTAAGATGTAGTAATTATCCACGTATAACATACAATTATGTTTCGTCTGCAGCATTTTACTTTTTTCTCGTCTTCTCTCACTCATACGCTCCTTCTAGAAGAACTCTCGCACTTTAGTATGTTCTGAACAGGAGGCATAACTCAACCAAGCCAAAGACTCACAACAGTTTTGTATATAACCACCAACTACACTTGTTATTATTATTGCTCCACTACAAATGCTAAAACCTATATTACAGTCAAGTCCAACTACCTTTTGATTTTATCGGTTTCACATTTACGCAAGTCGTCTCTCGTTTATTCCCTCGTCTGCTTTCGTCTCCTTCTTAAACTAATACTTATAACTTATTCCGACTCCAACTCTGCTCTTCTCCACATTTCTATTGTCTGTATCATTCTAGCATTATTTGTAGAGGTATACGTGTGTGTACTATTACTCAGATAATATTCTGAGCTCCAATGAACACAACACAATACAGATAGTCAAATACTAATTCAGAGGAAATCACTTATTTTTATTTTCCGCGTATTTGTCTAAATAAAAAATCTTTTCGTACTTTTGAGAAAAAATCCTTGCCTCTGTGCTTTGTTCCACCGTGCTGTACACGTACTCAACACTAATACCAATAATTACAAATGCTCCTATACATTTAAAAGCGATCCTCTTACGTACTTGTACTATAACAATGAATAAAGATAAAGAAGCTGATAAAACGTGTTATACTTATGTAGTACAATATTATAGTGTTCTGTGCAATTCTTGAGTCACTTCTTCCATTTATTAGATTTTTAATGTGCACCACTTGCATAAGCAGTTTACAGACTACTATGTAAGTAGTTATAGTACTATGTTAAAGGATTTATTAGAGAATAGAATTTACTCAGGAAGAAATCAAGTAAAGTGCTGGCAGAGAATAAAGCTGATGTCTGACAATTGTCACCCGCAGATTTAAACTCAGCATTCATCTCACGCGAGCAGTTGGCAATATACAAATACACAAAACACTTTCATCAACTTGTAACATACCAAATAGAGTTGTAGACGTCTTTAGAGACTATAGGAGAATCAAAGGGATACAAGAAGTAAAAGAAGGGAATTCGACCATAAACTAGCGAATGCACAATGGAAGAGCTTAGAAGAACAAACACAAGAAATAAGGAGTAGGTATAAAGCGTTGACTATATTTGTGTGTATGAACAAGAAAGAAATGTGGCTGTAGCGTGTATAGGATTAGGATTAGAGAAGGCTAGAGATGAAGACGATGGAGAAGATGATGATGATGATGAGTATGATGATGCGAGAGAATCGAAAAAATTTGTATTTATCCAGCCGTTTATTTACGACGACTCTTATGTGCGCATCTATTATGCTCTTGACGTTTTTACCCAAGGAATCTTTTCTTTACGACCTGGCTCTGTTTATTTATGCGCTATGGGGCGAGCTCATGATGGCTCTATTACCACGTTGATTTGTTATTGGACCACAGCTCTATACGCACACTGTACATACTACACACTACACTCTCCATATCCTACTAATATAATGTACTTTACTTTTCCATTACATTTCTATAGTATTACTATTACATAATATTATTGTGGATATCGTAAACCATGAAGAACACATGAATTCTGCCCGTTGTTTCTTGCCTCGTCGTTCTTAATAACTCTTTGAAGGCGGGAGGGGGTGTGTGCATTGCATTCGACGTGAATTTCTTTTCGGACACACAAACCACTGTCAGTAAAGCACTCTGTGTCTCTGCACACACTCAATGCATTCAAAAACAAAACAAAATATTATTATTGCTGTTTAATAATAAATACATAGAGATTAGTCCTATACTTTCCACTATGAGTAGTGTCCTGGATTTTGTATAAGGATAGTATATGAATAAACGTTAATGAAAAGTTGAAAATTTCTCATTTTAGTGACTTGGTTGGTTGTTGTATAATGTCCTCACGTCTCAACTGATTGTTTAAGCTTAAGCCATGAAGACGTAAAAGAAGAAGAAGTTAATAAAAGGAAGGAGGGAAAATGACCTCCGACCTTCACACCTACACTTTTGCTATTCTTCAGCTCATCTCTGTTGTGTTATTCTGTAACTGGCATTGGCGTGCCATGCAATGATATGACATTAGTGATTTGCATGTGTTAATTGGCCTTTTATGAAGTGGCACCTCATTCTACTTCTTCCACTCTCTCTGGGGTCGGTGGTCGTCGTTGTTCTCGTCCCATACAGTCCTCATGTATAAAACTCCCTTTATTTTTTCACCTTTCTCACTCTCGAAGCCTAGCCTGGCATCACTATTTACTACCACAATGATCCCAACACAAACAGAAAGAGTTATGTTCCAACTTTGCTGCAGTGTCTCAAGGCGACCTCAACTCATTAATCATTTCCCTTGACTGATTTTGTGAGTCTGAAAACCTTGAGAGGAATTAAAATTTTATTTTGTCAGTTCAATTAATAAAGCATGTACATGTGAAGACGTAGTAGACTAACTAACTACCAAGAAAGAACTAAAACAAATGCTAAATACTCGTACGTTCAAGAAAATTCATAAATCACATGAAATATTGCTTTAGTACCTTGAGAGACACACTGTTAGGTAGAAAAACAAATACTATTTGCATTTTTCAAAGACAAGTCGAGTCAAATGGCATTAAATCAATTTGAAACGGAGAAAGAAAGGGAAATTAAATGTAGCATGAGAGTTCATAGTTATAACATAACTTATAAGCACAATCTTTAACATTATTTGTACTTGTGTTTATACAAGTCATTTTGACTACTCTTTGTTGAGTATACAACATGGCCTTTTGTGTGGCTGTGGAGAAAAGGAATGAAGTCAATAGGTAAACTTGTAAATAATATTAAATGACTGTAGTGAAATGAAGTGAAGAGATGATTGTCTAATCTGCAAAGCTCTGGACTTGTGTTGTGTGTGCAGTGCATGACACGGAAATTATTATTAACGGGTATATAATATCTTTGCATGCACAAGATGCCTGTTGCTGGTGATTTTCTCGTTCAAGTTTTAGTTCACGTGATGTGACGACCATAAGACCAAAGACCACACCAAACACACCACAGTTAAGCCCAACACACACATCCACATAGTACACACACACCACCAACCACCTTCACATTTAATATACCTACTACACTCTACAAACCACCTTCAAGCTTATACCTTCGTTTTACATTACATATTAGCACATATTATTATGGTTCCCGTACATCACAGCTCGGTGCACATCACAGCTCGCAGATTTTACAGCTCGAGTACACCACAGCTCG
>JAQFYB010000417.1:0-55855 GCA_034694085.1 Pogonognathellus longicornis
TACTTTTTGCTTATTATACACAAAGAACTCTGTATAAAGGATAATACCACGATATAAGAATAAATCACAATAATAATGTTATCAAATTTTCTAATTAATGACTCACATTGAATTTCACAACACTTCAATTTTGTTTTATTGTAGTTAAATTGAGGTCAGGTCACATTAATATCATTCCACGACCAATCCTTCACTTAGAAATGATTGAGATGATTTACGTGGCTACGTCCTGTCTTGTTTTATTTTCATGACATTTTAGTACTGCGAGACTTGCACAAACACTCCTAACTACTGATAGACAACACAGTTTGCATTAGTAGTTGAAAATTGAAATCATTAACTAAACCACACACATACACAAACACATGAGTGTTTTCGTTGAGTTGAATCCGACTGAAGGGAGGCAGCTTGAGTTAATGAAGATAAGTTGAGATTATGACATCAGTGTTTTTAATATTTATCGGCTGAGTATGGAATTTGCCCACAGACACAAAGCCGCATGTGCATAATAAGCGAATGCACTCTAGAAATGACTGCTTCTCCTGTGCATACACAAAAAATAATTTAATTAGTCTAAGTAAGTACAGAGTCGTTTACATGCAATGTGTGTATAAATATCTTCCAGAAGCCTCAAACTACTTGCAAAAGGAAAAAATACAAAATGTATACACACAAATCATCCTTCAGTTCAAAGAGCTTTTTGGGATAGAAATGATCATGTTGTGTTATACGTATATTCAGACAGACAGATAAACGGATTTTTTATTGTATATTTTTGTACACGTGTAGGAAGTATGAAATGAACATATTGAAACCGAAACTGTATAATATATAATATCCTACTATTTGTAAAAGTGCTATTGCTCTATCTATACAGATACTTCATTGCTTAACTAATGCCAATTGTATATATTCTACACTTGTTTCACGTGTGTGGACTCATTCTCAATGATTAGCGTAGCTGATTAGTAATACATTAGTTGATTACTGTAATATTTTCATGTTCCGTTCCCAATTTACCTAATAATATAACAAATTAATAACAGGGAAACGTAGGTATGTGCACAGCACGTACACGTGAAACTTATTACTCTAGAGCAACCGCACCGAAAGTAAAATAACTGAGATACACATTGACAACCTACCATTACAATCTTTATTACTACAATTACTACTAGTGTAACGGCTCAGTTTCGCAAAGTCTTCTTGATAAAGACATATGTACAGTTTGCAACTTCTGATAAAAACTTTCTTGAGATAACCATAAAATTTTAGTGCCATCATAAACCACCTGTCAATGAATACACAGCTAATCGCAAGCTAGTTTCCTAATATTGAATACAAATACCTATACATACAAACCGTAGGAGATCTACTTAATTACCTACGTGTGTACAAACATCAAAACTATGACTCTCACACAATTACATGAAGTACAATATAGGTATTTATTTTTTACAACCTATACCTGTGTATATTTTTATTTTGGAGTGTTTCAAAAGTATAGTATTTGACTGATAGTTAAGAAGATTTCAGTATAATTAATGATTAAGCAACTCGAGTCACGTCACAGCACTGTTATACGATACAAAAAATTCCCTTTGGCTTGTATTAATATAAAATTCTCAAATTGGACAGGAGTTTCATGAACAGAACACCCAACTAATCTGAAGGAGAAGAATCTTTAAATTTTTATGTATGTAAGTAAGTATCTATAAATAGTATTGTCATAATTTTTTTCTGAATACCTATCTGTACTTTTACTCTATTACCACTATGTTTTATGAGTTTTTCTTTGGAAAATCATTTTCCTGTTTAGGTACATGGTCAGACGAACTGGCACAAAACACAAGGTATTCGGAAGAAAAAATTAGCCTTCAAGCGAATTAGACAAGGGAACAGCTTTATGAAAGAAATACTCGTTTGAGTCTCAATATTATTATTAAAACTGCACAAAGAACTCGTCTCACTATCACACTTTGATTACGTTACAATACCTGCTACATACAACACATTACATATTTCACATTATCTTTCGGTATATATAGCTCTAGCTACCTGAATATTACTTACAAAGGCACTAGCAGATTCTTAGCTAAATACGTAATACTCCAACACTATTAGTATTGTACTACAACTACTAATATGTACACAAATCGTAAACTAGTAATAAGAAACTAGTTTTAGTTAGCTGTATATAAAAAACACACAGCTTACGCACACGTAACCAATGTAAATGCAAGTAATCTTGAAACTGGATGCAAGTTCACTCACTCACTCACTTCCTATTCGCAATTCTCACTCCAACTTCTTGAGGTTCACACTTGATGAACTCGCAATAATTCCTGAGCCTAGTGTGCCTTCGCCAACATCAATGCAAACTAAACTGCTCATCCAACCGGGAGACAGAATAAATATCTCCTACTCTACAGTCTACAATATAAATACACATTGTGTACACAAAGACCGTAAGTAAATTGCTGTATGCACAGCACCTAGTACATTATCTCAAATCTTCATGGACCTACGCTAATAATAATTAGTGTTTAACACACTAATCCAAGTCAGGTAGCTTCATCTCAAGCACCACAGCCAATATACACTACAATAAAACGTACACTTTTTTACTCTACTGTATCTATTTGTACATGTACTTTTTTAATACTACGTGTTTCCTGTAAAAATATTTCTGCTTCTAGTTTGTAGTAATTTAATCTTTGTAATGATGACTCGTACTAGTAGTAGTGTAAATAGAAAAACATAAAATGCTAATTTCATTAAGTCTATGTACACACACACTCAAGTACTTTTCTATGTAGATTCTACTTACAGATACATGAATTAGAATTACATAACGAGAAAAAAAATCAGGGAACTACTAATTAGGTAGGTAGCAGGTAGACAAACTCTGGAATAATTTTTACCTTGCTTTCTTAAATGACTTTGAATTTGTCCGTGCACAACAACTAACACCTATTGCTGGGTTAAGGTAAATTATTCCAATACAAATATGCACTCTTTAAAAAAAATTATTTTGCAACACAGTGCATTGTATATATTATCTCAGCGCCAATTTGCACGTACTGTACTTGTGCTCTTTCGTACCACTATAGCACAATTGAACTCTTACTCTTAGCGAACAGGACGAAGCGACAATAAACACTAACTAACTAGGTACAGTGTGTATATATTGACTGAGAAAAGGTTCTCATAGCTCTACAGCTCTACAACTAAACACTAGACACTACTAGAGCTGAAAGGAGGAGAATAAATGAACTTCCCTCTTATTTATTCTAAAGAACTCTTATGTTGATGAATTGCATTATTCGAACAACAACATCTTGAATCTTGAATTCTTTTAAGTCGGAGTGCACATACAATACATAATAATACATTTTATCTTTACACATTCGTTCGTATAGTACACACAGATTACACAAAGTATAATATCGGTACATACAAATACTTTGCACAAGTTAGCAACAACACAGTCAGCGACAACATTTCAGGCACATGTTGAGTATTATGTGGATCAGGATAGGATTATTGTTTGTATCATCGCTGATACTCTCTCCAATGTTCTATCCATGCACACGTATGTATTATTAGTCTAAGTACCTGGAGCTTTTATTTAACACCATAGAGAAAAGCAAGCAGCACACCTGGATTCCTTTTCATTTCAACCAACAAACACGGTATACGGTATAGTGTTACACTCAATGCAAAGAAGTTAAAGCATGTAATGCATGGTGCAAATGATTCGGAAAAAATAAATACTGAACTGACTGAGACCGTATTAGAATACAATAGGTATCTCTTCCTTCACACTTTGTACAAACGACAACAACCAACCGTGCCGAGTTACATCAGCAATAATAATAGCATTAATAATATCTGTAATCCCCTTTTGATTCATTCGTTTAATATGGACATGGTTCCATTGTTGGATCACAGGAATCAACTTTACCTATCTAGTATGTGTATACCTACATATTATAGGTACACCCATACGAACTGCATTTTCTGCACTATCAAAACGGATAATAAAAAATGCAGGATGAATAAACTAGTAATATTGGCTTGTTGTACGATTTTATAGGAGAAGTTCAGATTGCAGCGAGCTACCCACACCATTACTATACCATTAAAAACCCACACGGACTTACACACAGTGTACATACATACATACATACATAAATACAAACTACATACCAAAATGCATTTGCATTTGCATATAATATATCTTAAGTTATTTTTCTTTTCTTACTGCACAATAATGTCGTAAAGTACGAAGTATTATTCATGCATACAGTACAGATGCACAAAGCACAATGTATATGTGTATGTGTGTGTATGTATGTACATATAATTCCAATGGGAATTCTCCTCCGGCTTTTGACTTGACTTGACGAATATAATGGTCTATACGTGAACACAAGAACATGCACTCAGAATTGCGAATTGCAAATGCAATAATGCTACTTCGACTTTACTAGTTGAAGTTGCATCTCAATTCTCATTCACTGTATAATGTAATGCGCATTGGAAAATTCGCTTTCGTTCACTTGGGCTGCTCGTTTAGTTACTTTTAGCTAGGTGAGTGTTTTGTGAGTGCACTGCACTTTGTTTCCATTTTCGCTTTCTAAATTAGTTTTTCACTATTATGATTATGATGATGATGATGGTGGTGATGTACACACAGTGCAATGCAATGTCCTGGATACTACTTATGCTCGTGTAGTACTAATATAACGAAAAAATTTCCTTGTTAGTATTATAATATTCAACTTACTTACGTATTAAATTTTTCTATGCTTTACTTTTACATTACTCACTAAGCATACAATACACTTACACTGTGTATCTCTAGTAGAAATATTATATCACTACTTTATTGTATTACGTGAGACTTGACGTGAGACTATGTAGCACTAAATTATATAAGGATGGTATGACAGGGAAAATTGTTGGTATTACGTCGTTGCTTACTTACATGATTATAATATTTCGTCTAATGTGCTGGTTGGTTCTCAGTTCGAGTTTTCAGGATGAACTGACAGTCTGACTCAGTCAGTGTCAAGTCAAGTCAAGCCCAAAGCACACTCTTTTAAAACTTTAGTGTGTGTGTAGTACAGATATGTGCTTTAACTACGGATGTTGAGTGCATAATGTTGAGTCCACTGCAGATGAATGAGCCAACAAAGCATGTCATGTCGATAGAAGGAAGGATAAGCTGTACATTACCATTCCATTGCATTAAACTATGAACCACCAGATGATGTGATACAGATTTCCCTCTTAATAATACTACTACTATTACTATGTTGCATGTGCTGTACTTTTATTAGTTTCCTACGGACACAATTTATCCTATACTTCTTTAGCTAATAGTAATACTTTTACTACACAAAATTCATACCATACTGGGTGTATCTAATATTGTAATGCTGTAATAATAATTATTACCTGTACTAGGAAAAAGAACCTATCTTTCCTGGGTATTTATATTATATTAAAGGTGAGGTATAAAGTACAATGTTTGCATGTGATGTAGTGCTATTATACAATGTATTAAAGTACGAGTTTTCTATATAGGTTTTCTTGCAGATCGCAGCTGCCTTGCTTGTGTGTATAAAAATTGAGTTGCGTTTTGCGAGAAAGCCGGCCTGTTATGTAATTCTGAAAATATACTACATTGGCTACATTGTATATAATACAGTGGATCTACTAACACATAAGTCATTAAGACTGTTATCATGTTAGTATGTATGTATATATACAACAGATATTCTCGTTTGCTCATGTATATACAGATAATATTTATTGCTTGTACACGCTAAATATTATTGTAACGATTTCAAGAAGATGAAAATATAATGTTGCTCTACCCTATGTATGTATATGCATTTAAAATGCCTAGCTATTTTGAAATCTCTCTTGCTCATTATGTACTATCACTATATCTACCTTTGCGGTTAATATTGTCCAGCCATACGTATTAAGAGTATTCCATGACATGCATGGTTACTGATTAATATACAGAGTATAGAGGCATGTATATTTCTAGAAGAGTAAACTTGTGTAATTTTTTTTTGCATTTACAATTTCAGTGAGACTGAATCCAACTGTTGGGTATGGGACGGGATGACGCGGGACGAGTGCTAGGAATAGTCTATGTTTATAAAAATGAGACAAAGCAAGGAGAGAATAGAAAAAGTGAAGAAAGCAGTTTAGGATTATTTAAAGTAGGGTGGTTTGTGCAAGGCCCTCGAAGGTATATAACAAATGCAGGGTCTTTAAACGTGAACCATGTAATGGGGTGTAAACTGCATTCATGCTGGAGTATTCATGCCCTAATGCATTGCATCGCATGGAGAATTACTCTGCTATTTAAATGCTACTGGTTATCCTTATTGCATTTATTAAAGGAGCTGTTAGGAGCAGCTGCTCTGAAGAGTTCTCCCCTTCGGCAGAACGGTTGTTGGAGAGCCACCAGAAAATATCTGTAGGTAGTAGGTAGAAGGTACTGTATTACTTTTATGTGTTCAAGGTACACACATGATTTTATAGCTGGATTAGAACATTAGCCAGGTTTACAATACAATAATATTAGGTATATAGATAGATAAGTAATTTTTATATACAATACATATCATAAGCGTAGCAGGATTTGGTTTCGGGATGGTCAAAGTCCCAATGTAACAAAGGTTAAAATGTGCATATTATCGAGCGTGGGAAAAAATAAAATTATTTTGGGTCAAAATCAATATAAAATGCATAACATTTGCACTTAGCTCAAAAAATTTGGTGATTTTGTGTTCTTGTTACGGTTTTTTTTGGATTTCGGGGGATGGGGATGGGGAATGACTCTTTTGCCTTCTCTGGCTACGCCAGTCATATATAGGTAGGCAAGGCACCTCAAAGTACAGAATAAGAAAGGTAAAAGTTAATGCTTCTGATTCTTGTTATACCTATGTAAGCCTTTTAACATTTAAGCAGGTCTCACCCTTCTGCTGACTTTACAATAGGCAAATCCAATGTGGCATTTAAACGCTTTGACGAACTGTTACAAACGGCCGACAGAGAGAGAGTATGAGAACATGAGAAGTCGATTGTAGATAGGATTCAGTATTTTGTGACGGTGAAATCGAATCAAAAGAATTGCTTTGTCACCTGAGTCACCTGTGGATTAACTGACGGAAAGCCCAACCCAACTTTTAAAGTCGAGAGTGTGGAACATTCGATTAATCTTGAGTCTTGAGAAACTATGAAAAATAGAGATTGTAATTGAATGTTTAGAAACAGTAACAATATACCTATTTATATATATCTAACTATTTACATTTTACATTGAGTACAGCATTGCATTTTTGTTTTGATGTTTATGAATGTATGTGTCTATCTATGTACATAGTACATGTAATCAATGCCTATATTTAATATAATCATCACTCTTATATAAATGAAATATCGAAAGTAAAAATAGAACATGAAATAATCATGAATGCGACTCAGGGTTTGTTTATTTGGTTCGTCGTGTTATGTTATGTGTGCAAGAGATAGTTTGGAGTTTGGAGACAAGACGATAGTTTGGAATATTAAACAAATTGTATCATCATTTCTATACAATTACCTACATCCAATTCCTTTGCTGTGCAACAGTCTTTTCATTAATATTTCATGTCACGGTTGTTTAATAATAATGATACTCTAAGTATATGTGCGCGGAGAAATTTTTAATTGATGTACTTCTGTCTACAGAGTCTACACTTCTATACAATTCAAAAGATGCTTCAAATTAAAGATATAATCTTATGAATCGCACTAGACATAGGTAAGGGACATAGGAGTGCATATTATTGTTTTCTAATAAAGTCTCTATTGTAATTTCTTTATATTGAATCGAAATTGACTTCATCAAAGAATACGCAGTTTCCTGTTCCACATTCAAACCTTTATTATGTATTACCTCTACGTTCTATTCCTCTATCCAAAGGTGTACTTGTGTGTAGTAATAATAAACTATACTGTGTGTTAATTATGCTTCTCTTCCTATTAGACACCACTAATTGTAAGCAACAAGGCTATATAGACATAAAGGTCTTTATTTGTTGTTATTATCCTTATTTTTTATCCCATGCAATTCATATGAGGAATACAAATGCAAATTGATGGATATTCATTACATACCTCTATACATTGTTCAATGCTCTATTTTGAATATATACCGCAAAACCATAATTATTACTATTTGGGATTGTATTTCTTAATGAACAGGTACTTTTTTGGGTCAGTTGTGGAATAGGGACCTTTTCGTTGGCTTTAACATCAACATAATAATCAAAATTACATTTTTCACCTCGATTATTTCTCATATTATGTAATATCGTAAAAGTAACAGTTGAAATAAACCTTTGATTTTGTAGATTTACATGGATTTATATTGAAATCTACAAATAATAGCAAAGTCTTGTTTCAGATACAGAGGAAATTCCACAATGATAATTTAATACACGCAATATGCTGGAACTAATCTGCAGCTAATGTTATTAAGAAAAAATCTATTTTAGAATTTATTCTACTTGCAGTTATTTCCATGCAATTTGGAATTGTAACAAATAATCATAATACTAATACATTTTATACTAGTATGTATTATCTTGTTACTTAATTGATTAATACTTATTTCATACTGTTAATTTTTTAGCAGTTCGTTTTCAAATGGTATAAAGTTGTATTTAGGGTGTGCAAAGGGGATATTTGTCCTCCACCCTTCGAAATCCCAAAAAAGAGGTCATTTTGCCAAAAAAGTGTAGAAAATAGCAAAAAATTTATCGCTATGCGCGAATTTTATACATTTTAGATAATTTCAGCCTAAATTGCTTAAATATTTCGCTCTATGAGCGATAATTGACACTGTTGTACATCATGTTGATATTTTCCGAAATGAAATCCTAGATACGCCCCTGCACAACTGTCTAGGTATATTATGCTGTTTCTGGTACAGAGATATTATTTATAGAATCTGAACTCTATATTCATGTACAATGTGTTTGAGTGTACGCTCATTGTCAGGTATTCATGTAATGTATTATGTAAGTTGAATTAGGACCGACATGCCACATTCATTAGAAATAGTACCGTTGCATTGTTGTATAATTGACAGAACGGATGAATATCGCATTGCAATTGCTCTGGTTGATATTATTATTATTTTAATCTGTTTAGCCTATCAGTATCATAGTAAGTTATGAATGTAAATGTGCCCAATGCGGTCAATTGGCTATTGTGTGAATGTTAATAAAATGACCGTAAGTAAACCTAATATGCATATACCTTGCTTATACCTATGTAATAAAATTGTATAGCAAAATTCTATTAAAGGCATTTGAAAGCTTTAGTAGTTCATAAAAGCAGGAGCAATTAATACTTGTTATGAATTGAATAAAGCATTGTATTGGAAATCTTTTCTTTGTCTACTGTATACTCTACACGCACTGGTATTTAACTGTGAACTGTATACATTGTACATTGGGTACCTACATAAAAAATCTATTATTTTATGTCAGGGTTTGCATTTTTGTTTAAAGTTGGACTACCTAAGCTTAGGTTAAATACTTACGTTAGTTTGGGAGTGTACTGTTTCCATTGCACTTTAGCTAAAGTCACATTCTGTTCTAAAATACTGTAGTGGTTGGAGTTGACCTTAGATTTATTGTAATTACCTACTGTATTTATGCATAGTTGAACTACTGACTAATACTACTGGTTAAAATGTTAGATTGTTAGTATAGAAAATTCCTAGAGATCATTAGCATTATTGAATACAGGAGGAGATACAGATTATATTTTTAAAATACTCTGGCTGTAATAAATTTGTATGTGTTTCTACGAGTTTCTTTTGTGATAATGTGTTTGTTTAATGTGTGTGGCAGAAGCATAAGCTGAAGTTTAAGATAAGCTTCTATCTTTGTGGTGTGCGTTTATGTGTGTGTTCGTATTTATTCCATATAAATGTGTCAACACTAACAACAGTCGAGTCATTTTATTTGTTATCAAAATCATGCATCATGTAAACTCAAATGGAAATCAACAAGCAGGAAAAACAAACGCTATCGTTAAATTGACTATATAAAAGCGAGCAGTTAGTTGGAGAAACTGATGTTTAAGTCACAATACCGTATAAATAGTATACAACACACATCTATATAATATTTCAACTTAAGTCGTCCATTTAGCATTTTTTTCTCTGATTGTGAGGAGAATGTTAAACCATGTAAATCTGTTGCATTTAGAATGCTTATTCTTTCAATTCATTTCCTTCATTATCTACATTTCTATTCCCATTCCCACTCGTAAACTTATCTTTGAACAAAGAGTACATATATAGGTATACACAGCTTCAATTGGTTTTAGTTAGACAGTTCAACTCTCATCATTAAACAAATTGATATTTCTACAGTATCATTTCGTGGACCACGTCAGTAATTTCTCAGAGCAACTCGCAATATCTTCAATTTAACATCTAAACAGCTCACTGAAGATCAACTTATTTTAACTGAAAATCAACCCACGCTTGGTTCAATCCAAAAGTGCTCTGTTTCATCATTTAATTCAAAAATTATTCCATTTGAGTGCAATCATGAATTCTAGTCATAATAACAACACTGATATCGTGCAACTTTCCAGAGAGGAAGGGTAAGTTGTATTAATTACTTTTTCAAAATCATTAATATAATTACACATACACACAGAATACAGATACAATAAATACAGAAACTAAATACTTGTCGAAAATATAACGACTGTTTGTATGGAAAGTAAAAATTTCATTCATTGTTGCTTATTAATGTATTTATTAAGTATAAGAATTAGATTTCTAGATTTCTAGATTTTAAATTCTTTTCTATGATTTACAGGGAAATTGATCATAACCAAAATGTGATTTTGAAGTCTCTTCCTCCTGCTAAGGACTTAGCAACTAACTTTCTGCAATGCTGTCGTTGTTCTGATATGGGATTTCTCCTTATGAGCAAATGCAAGCAAAGTTACGTTTGCCAAAACTCTCACACTATATGCTTTCAATGTTTGTCAGAATTAGGGAGCAATGGTTGTCCATTTCGATTTTCGGATGGAAATGTTTGCAGCAAATCATTCGTCAAGTTTCCTGAAGGTGCAATGGATATTTTCAATTATTTACGTCAAGAATCTCAATATTCTTGTCCTTACTGGGATGCTGGATGCAAGCAAAAGGTCATTGGACGATCCCTGGAATTTCATTTAGAAAAAGAATGTGCTTTTCGGTAAATGTATTTACAGATCTACAATGAATCATCGTAAATATGAAAAAGAAAAATCATTTTAAAATATTTATAATTATGAAATACCTTCATTATTGTCTATCGTGCTTTAAATATTGAATATTAATTCGAGGTTTTTCGCATTTTAGTCCACTTTCATCCTGCATATTTACCGACTGCCCAGAAAAACGAATTGTGATGTCTGATTTTGTTAACCACATCGAATATGACCATTTCGTGGGTGTGGAATTGGGAAATCGTTTCAAAATACAAATCCCCTTTAAAGAAAATGAAATCTCTAATCCTCAAGGTAAATTAGCCATGCTCTACAATCTAGGTATTTAATATCCCATGATTCAAAAATTAATTGCAAATTTTATAACTATTTTATTATTTTAGAAATGAGATTCGCAATGACTCTTATGGAATGCTATGATAGTCAATTTGTTGTTGTAATGCAAGAAACAAAAGACAAATATTTTGTATGGGTTGTTCAATGTACTTCAAAAAATGCATTGAGAAAGAAAAGACGAGATTTCACATGTCAAGTGGAGCTTCATGACCGTTTTCAATTCTGCCAAAGACGAATTCGGGAACTTGTAGGGGTTTGGGAAACAATAGATTTAAAACGATTTTGGGATTTCCCTATACATTCCATCTACAGACCTGTCGAGGAAATCATCCATCTTGGAGAATGCTTTGAAATCTATAAGAAAACACTGTCGGATAATACTTGCTTTTATTTGTCCACCAGAAAAGATGGAAGCAAGTTTTGGAGCATTGAGATAATTATTTCCGTAATACACATTTTTTATTATTTTGTTGAATTACTTAAAATAATGCATACATTGTGTAGTCTTAATTAGGCAATGATTCCATTTAATTTGGTTTTCCCTAACAGTAATTAACTGCTGAAAATTGAATTGAATTTCGAAACTCATCTTTCTGAAATCTTGAAGGCCAAAGTATCTAAGCAGCATTTACATCGGAATTTAATCAACAGTTATTTCAATTGTCTCTATATACCTAATTAATATTTCTTTACTCATTTTCGGTATAATATGGTAAATCATGAAGTTAATTCCCAAGTTATAATACTTACATATACATACGATTTATAAATACTACAATGTTGGAAATAGTCAGATAAAAATTGGAAAATAACGAAACGTGTAACAAAAAAAATCGCGCATTTTTGTAATTAATTCTTTTGTAACCTTAATCCATTCAAATGTAATTTACAGTAGGTACTTACGATATGTAAAGTAAGCGTAGTTCGTGAGCAATAACTATTTACACGAGAGTCTTTAAAAAAATGTAGAAAATGCACTTTAGTATATAGAATATACCATTTTTGCTTTTTTACAGCTTACCATGAGTAAATTCCTCAAGATAGAACAATTTTAAAAAACAGAGCTTTGTGGTTGGAGTTGTTAATTAATTTAAATGCTCTGTTATTTTACATGTTGTGTTTGCTATAACAAATATGTTGATGGAAACATTTTAGCTGCTACATACAACTATATTTGATTGAAGGTTGAGAATGATGAATTATAAATAAAATAGCTGAAAATGATATATTAAGTTAATACGTACACAAGCAGACCATATCTTGTAATTATATAGTGAATTAACTCAAACACTCCTTTTTGTGAGTTGTACCATTGTAATGTAATCAATTATAAATGTAACCTTCTTCTTTTTACATCTTAGTATTCTTAATCTTAATTTGTACTAATTGTACCGCATTATTAATATCAATCTTACAATGAAATTTAATAATATTATAAACCAATCGAGCAATAACAACCATTGTTGAATAATCATTCTCATAATTTTATTTATTATGGGATTTTATGCTACAATTTATTTTATCTTGCATTTTACTAGTTTAATATTATCAGACTAACTAAGTTTTATTGAAGCTTTTACCATAGTGGATAAAAGTGAATGTATTATTTATGCATAACCACCGTATGATTAAGTATGTATACACAATTTAATAACTTTTAACAATTTGGTTTGTAGATTGTGAGTATGCGTATAAATCCATCACAATCATCTTTGTTCCGCAATCGTCGTATTTAGGGTTAAGAAATGAATTGCTGAAACACACCATGCCTTTTTTAAATTAATGCCAGAATCTGTGTGTAGCACCCTTGGAAACTACGTATTTCCGTAGAATCATTCTATTTTACAGATATTTATAGTGTAGAAAGGTTGTAATGTATACCTTTTTTGAAAATGATCAAGGATTTCGAAAAATATATATGTGTGTGTGTTAATACAGTCGTTACTTTATGGTTAGGATTTATACAGAGTCAAAATGAAATGTCTCAGCATAGTGATTTATGGAATATTTATATTATTCATTGTCCAATGCTTCGGAAGTCTTCCTGGAGGTTGATAAAATTATAATCGACAACAATCAATCTAGAACGATTTAACATTATTTTTACATGAATGAATAATTCTTTTCACAAAATGAATTTGTAACAGGGTCTATTTTAGATGAAGATGAAAATCAACACTTGGAAAGCAAAAGACAACTTGCTGGATCAGCCAAATCTAGGCAACATTATCCAGATACTCCAGAATTCATTCCAGGACAACATGTTCCGTTTGGATTGTCTCCTTACAACTTACTACCAAAAATGAAGGATGAACCTACGACAGAACCAGAAGTTGAAATAACAGAAAGTCCTACTACTACCCGAGAGGAATTACCAGATACAACGACAGTCCCACTACCACCCTTAGTACCAATAGTAGAGGAACCCCGTGAGAGGCCTGAACCTCCTTCTTTAACATTTGGGCCAAAAGAAGTTGGAGAGTTGATGTTAATTACAGATGGAGCATTCTACAGAGAATGTGGAAGATCAAAATCTTGCTTCGGATTTCCCGATGGATGTATTCTGGAGCATAAGTGTTGGGTTGCAATGGCTCTTTGGGGGAAAAAAGGTGTTTTTGGAAGTACAGTTGAAAATAATAATGAAGTCATTATTGCTTTGGCAGCTACCAATCCGTCCTCAAGAGCTTATGCAGCTATCGGCTTTTCGAAAGACCAATTTATGGTGGGATACATTGCTAAATTACTTACAATTGTTTCCCTCATTTTCCTACACAGTTGTACTTATTCTATATTTATGCTTAGAAAAAGTATTTTTTGAAAAAAATCTTATTCTTGACTTATGCATTGCATTTGCTTTACCGTTATATTATGAATTTATTGTTTTTCTGTGAAAATGTGTATTTTAGGGAGATGATTTCGTTATTTCTTGCCTGCATAGTCCGATTGGACCTTATGTAGCAGCTCGTTCATCTTACAATGATAATAATTACCGAAACTTACAGAAGGTAACATGCAAGTTTAAATTACAATAATTTATAACTTTTAGTAATAATATAGTTGTACTTACAGGGGAAATTAAAATTGAAAATGATGTTTGTAGGTTCCTTTGCCATGTAATGCAACACTGCGTCCGATAGTTGGCTATGCCCAAGCCAATGGTGTCTTAACTTGTCTGATCAATTTGAAAATGGGCAATTCGTCTGAATCTTGTGCACCAAACATTTTTCTACACGATAATTACATCATGTTAGCTTTTGGTACATATAATGACCGAGCTGGACATAATTTTGGTAAGAAAAATTTTTAGTCTAGGAATTTATATAGAGGTATTTATAAAATTTCGATTGTAATTTTATGATTTTCTACTCTACACAATTTAAAATGTTCGTTTGTTATTTGTAAACCAAAGGTGAACTTGAAAAACACTATGCAGCAGTTGTTTCTTCCACGCCCAAATCTCTGGCAGACCTTTATAAAAAGCCTGAAATTCTTCATGTTGAAGAAGATTCTTACAACTTTCATGTTTATGTGAGTATTTTAGCTCATGTTTTTTTGCTACCATCTGCAACTATTATGGCGAAATATGGACAAGAAGCTTTTAGTTGGAAGATTGGTAAATTTCCATTCTGGCTTTTGGTAAGATGATTTGTGAAGAAATTTTTTCAAGTACAACCTATCGTACTAACATGGAAAGATACAAAATAGAATATGTCTCAAATCGTGTAAATGACTTTTTAAATGATATTTTACGTTATTTCATTGTATTATTTTTATGCACAGAGTCACGTAATAATGACGGTTTTGGGAGTTGTATTGTCAATTATTGGCATAGCGGTAGTAGCAAGAGAGGTTGGCCATACGAGTGTTTCGAAAATAGGAAAAGCTCACTCGTTTTTCGGATTCTTAGCCTGTGGATTTTATTTGATTTCCTTTATTACTGGCACATATTTGTGGTTTAAGAGGAGAGATATAAATTACTACATTGGAAAGTTAAACATAGTCCGTTGGTTACATTGGATTGCTGGAAATAAAAGCGTCTTAATAGGAAGTTCGTCTACTACACTATTTTATTGACGAGTTAAAAATATTCAATTGATTCTAGCACAAGTCCTTTTAAATGAAACTTGGAAATTCTTGTTTGAAACAGTTTTCATGTTTCTTTTTGCACCTGAAATGCGAAGAGCTTTTGTACCTTGTATTTTGAAGTTGCTTGCAGGACTTTTGCTATTCGTACATGTTGGGACTACAGTTTTTATGTCGGTAATGTATTTATACAATTTTTTGTTGAATTGCATCTCTTGTTATTGTCATTATTATTTCAATGAATGAACTACCAGTTTTTAACATGCCTATATACTTACCTGTGTAAACTACAATAATTAGTAATTAATGTATAACACAATTTCTAAATTAATTTCAAGTTCCATACATACTGGCTTGCTACTATTCTTGACTCGACAATTAAACTGAGGATTTCTTGCATTGGTCCTATGGTTCCTTTCGAACCGATTAATCAAGAAGCAGAGAAGAAGTTTCCAAAATATGTAATCGCAATAAATTGTATCTAAATTCATCCAAAATCAAAACATGGAAAAGTAATATACATAAATTGTCATTCTACTTTATAGGAAGCTTGGCACGGACGGAAGAGAGCGGTCTATTTTTATTCGATTGCCACAGCTTTGATTGCTATAGGCATGTATTTGCTCTTTTCAGGCCCAAAGAAATTGTGTTTCATTTGAATTGAACCCAAATAAAGAGTGCCGTTAATTATGTATATTTACTTATTGTATTAATTCTGGAAGTACGGGTAGCTAGTGATAAGTGCCAAATGTTTTGTTAAGCCATAATAAGTTACAATTATGATGTATGCGATGAAGGGGAAGTGGAAAGTTGTTTCAGTCTAATTGAGAATAAAATGTGTTTTTAATGTAAAACATTTGTTACTGAGAAAACATTTGTATGTAGTATCGAATTTTTGTGCCCTCGTGTTATATCACTTTTAGTGACTTGTATTATACAACTTTTTATTACAGTTTAGATATCAATTTTTTATGCATTTCTTTACGTAACTCGCTAATCTCACTCACTCACAATATCTAACAAAAGTAAGGGGAAAAAACCATTAATTGACATCATCAAACATCATTCATTAAACCTGAATTACATAATTTGCATTTAATCTTGGTTTTAAAGTACTTATAAAATATATGAGTGTACAGTGTACGCGAGGATTATAGGAAGGTGTATTATAAAATTCACAATGCATTGTTTTTTTGTGTGAATTGGCTTTAAAAATTGATATGATATTATGAGTGTCCAAACTGAAATATACAAAACAAGTGATAAAAATTATGTCATTCTTAAATGTACTCATTTATACCTATATGATTTGATTACATAAATCCGAAACTGCAATATACATCTACTAATGCATTTTAATTGTCAGTCAGTCTGCATTGCATTTATGCTAAATCTTATCTTTTCACATTTGTACTCGTTCTGTTACTTATGACAATTAATGACACAATGACAGAAAAATAGGGCACACAAAACGATGCTAAAAATAGTGTATTGATTGCTCCTGGTGAGAATGGAGATTGAGAACCAGCGTAGGTGTTAACACACACAGCATAAATTATTAGTGTGCATGTTTGCGCTGTCAACACTTGCATTTAATGAATACCTAATGATTGATCCCATCAAAGATATACACTTCCCTAAATAATTCTTAAATAAAGTTCGTACGAAGCAAAATAACTGGGCTGTGCGAATGCGATAAGTATTATGTATCTCTGTCTCCCTTGGCCTTACGATATTTTTACCCTATTGTGACGAACAGTCTGATAATTTAATGGGATTTCATACAAAAAAAGATAAAATTATATAGATTTCATTACTAGTATAAATTGATACCGTACACCAAAGTTATTTTAGTAAGAATTTTTGTAATACATCTACCTGTAGATTGTACTGTCAAATAGCATGTGCGACAAATCAAATGTAAATGATACTATCTAAATATAGTTAATATTATTGTATTATTTCTGTAATATACCAAGTAACTATTTTGGTATGTACAAGCCAGGTGTATGTGATCCTAATATTTTTAAATTGGAAATACAAGTAGATTTGATTATTTGATTATAGGTAAATAATATTATTATGTATTTAAGCCTAAAGCTTCATTCAGGCAAAAAAAATGTTAATACACTTTTATACATTGTTTTAATTCATTCATACCTGAACAACAATAAGATACATTGATAACTAAAGGAAGTGAATATTTTCAGTCTCAGATTACATTCCATTTCCATTCAATTTGGCTGACTACTATTAGCGGCAAATTGATGTGAACTTATTTCATTGTAATGTGACGTAAACGTTATCTTCCTGAGTAATGGGTACATGTTGTATTTTCCTATTCATTGCATTTAACAAGGTTGTAGTTACTACGAAAATGTCTTATCCCAAACAAGACTGTAAATGCTAATACAAGTGAAATAATACATAATAATAATAATCTCGTAATTAGTACTAGTTGGTCCATGTGTAAGTTTACGAAATGTAGCATTATATAATAGTATATTCATAAGGAAACGTCAATAAACTTAGTTAGCTTAGGGAAAAAAGCAATTTTTATACAAATTACAAAATTAGCAATTTATTTGTTAAAGTGTACACAGGTTTTTACATACTTTCGTACACGACTTTTCCCCTCAAAGTTTCTTTTTCTCCGTATTTTCATGAAAAGCATAATAAAAATTTATTTTCCTCAAAATATCAGTCAAAACTAAGCGTATCGTCAATGCCACAAACGAATGTTATAATGTTATGTGCTTCTCAAATACACTTACAGTTACATTTAGCTAGCGGTTTACACATTTTAGTAGTTAGACTCACAACATAGCTTGTCGATTTAACTACAATTGTTGATTATCTATGTAACAATTTTTTAATTATTACAATGAAAGAATGGAAATGGATTTTGGGCGTATAATGCAAATAATATGAATACAACATTTACGATAGGATTAAGGTGCATTAGATCATTATTGTAAGACTTTTATTACAGTTTTTAGTTGAAAATTTTATGGTTTTAATTGTGCTATTGCTATTCTAAATAATTGTATATCTGCCTATAATACTATCTAAATCTGTCTATATATAAAACCTTTTTTAACTAAATACTGTAGTACTAAATTGCAGCTATATTATCATGTTAAACAGTGTAAATAATTTGATAATGTTGTATTATTTCAATAGCTTTGTTGATACAATCTATTATTTTGATTTTACTTGGATTTTACTAATGAGTGGGTGCTGGGTACTGGGTGGTAAGGTTGTTGTATAACAACACAAGTATTTGATTATATTGATCCATATTGAATAATGGGCTTAATTTAGAGATGATTACGTAACATAAACCCAATATTGATTAAGGAACGTCATAAAACCTATGTCTATCTGTATTTAAATTACGTTAGGTAGGTATATACTGACTGATGTCAATGAATGCTCATTATGCTTAAATAAATAATTCAAATTAAGTACCTACTGTATGTGCCTAAGTAGGTATATTAAATATGTCATGGAACACAGTTATTTTCGGTATCCTTTGATGAAAATTGTTATAATGTATGAGATTCTTGCTAATTCAATGTTGATTTTCTGGCTCATAGTTTAATGGTTCCGATTCCAATGTTGGTAATACCTCTTAAAATAGTACGGCTCATGGATTGTACTCAAATGATAATAATGGCAATAATATTGTAGCTATATACACATCAATAAAACAATTTCCCGTTAGTAAATGTGATGTAAGGTTTATTTTAATTTTGTGTCACCCCATTTCAAACAAAGGGGATACGGATAGTAAGTACCTGTACTTATTTGCATTATTAAATTGAAGTAATAATTTATTTATTTTATGATGTCCGTATCTGTATTAGTAATAGCTTTGTTTAAGTATTATGTAGTTTAATGAACAAATGGATATAATTTTGAGATTTTCCATTTGAAACTATTTAATAATACAGTTTATGAACACATTATACTTTTATTACAAGGTAATTTTTTCGTATGGAAAAATAAACTTAATTTATTAATCATCGTAGTATGTTTTATAGAAATAGCTAGTTTTTTTGTCCGTCTCTGTCGGTTCACACAATCAGGAAGAACGATTTGAGAGAAGAAATTCAAAATTTTACACTTATTCTTAGGTACAGTAAAAAAGGTTCCGTCAGATAGGGTCAATCGCTCAACGCTTTCATGTTGTGACAATGTAATCTGCTATTCAACGATGATGTTCTAATTAAACGACAATGAAGATGACAGTGTTTTACACATACCTGCAATAGAACTTTATTATGTTTGTTCAAATTTCAATTAAAACAACCAAAAGGAAAATTATAGCAACAAATTGAATAATTACAGACAGTACATTCTCATTTCATTTCATTTCAATTTCAACGATGGTTTCCCATGCGTTGATTACAACGGTTGTGTTATTTTAAAATGGCAATAGTGTCAGTGTGCTGGCTAAAAATTTTGTATGAAAGTATGCAAATTCTTTGTAGTGCAAATATGTACAATGCAAATTGTATAATTGATTGAGTGCAAAAAAGCGGTAATAAACAAGTATTTTCCAGTACAGCAACTTGTACAAACATTTACTAATTTTCCTGTTAAAGATTAATTACATTATACAAAGAGAAAACAATTAACAGTATGGGTAAAAATAGGACGAACTACAATAATGCATTTATGTTACATACAAATACAAATAAATGTATGTAGGTACATTTTGTTCCGATTTGAATCTACACACTATACACAACAATAGGTGTAAAACACGAAAAATCGTTTACATGCCTATGGAATTGTGGTAAATATTTGTTTATTCTTCTTGGCACTAGCTGTCAAACCTTCAATGCTAATTATTGTATAATCTCTCATTTTTAACAGGGATATATGATAATATGGTCACAGTGTGATGCAAAGAGATCTTTAAAGTAAGTTACCAACTACTACAATAATACAAGGTGTAGTGTATAGGTAGCAATAAATACATTTGTTATATTTCGTACATACTCACGCTTATTGTTGGTACTACTTATTATTACATACATAGGTGCATACACACAAGTCAGATATTTACGTGTGAAGCCTTAGTTGTTATACTGTAATTGTTTCTCATGTATTTTGTATGTACCAGAGAGGGTGAGTAGTGTGAGGTATATATTATAAGTATGCTGTATGTATGTAGTAGTAATGTATCATTGTATTTGTATCATGTAATGCAAGTTGGAGCAACTAGTATACATTATTCAAGTTGAGCCGAGTTATAAGCAGAAAAATGAGTGTGAAACTTGAAGCTAGTGAGTGAAACTAGTGAAGGCAATGTACATTAGCTAAGCGTAATACAAGGCAAAATACCAAATATTCCTCGAGGGAAGGGAATCAGCTCACTCACTATAATTTAACCATTGCAGTGCTTGGGTCGCTCTCACAGTCTCATGTATGGTAGCAAAGCGAAAGGATCTAGTAAACTTGCTATGGCTGCAACTTAACATATCTCCATACAGTGCTATTATATTCCTTATACACTAGAAGGTAAAAAGCAGCAGGAAATATTCAGATTTTTTCGTTATTTTCTTCATTTTGCCAACATTTATTATATGTCTCTCTCTATTCTTTACAATAGTAAAAATTAGATGGTTAGACACGTGTATGTGTTTTGTTCAACGCTCGTGTTCTTCTGTGCCCAATACTAACATACAATACCAAAAACTGTGTTCAAAACGGCCTTGTGTCAATAGTGAATGGATTTATAAGCACAAAATATCCAATCGTACTTATTAAGTGTTTCTCTAATTGCTTTTCGTCAGACTTCTAATTTACTATACTGCAAAGGATGTAAATGAAACCAATAAGTAAATCCTTCTGTGCTACGCTCTGTAATAATAATATATGTGCATACACAGTGCAAAACAAAATTCAACACAGAAACCCGTGTGTTTATTTCCCGTAGTATTAGTTCTTGCAATAGTATCAGCTGTGAACTGAGTAAGCGAGAATCTGTGTTTGTATACAAACTAGCTGGTGCCTACACGAGTGTTTATCGGTATAATATAAAGGAGAAATTTCCTGGGATTTAATTACAACCACGTGAGGAATCAGAGAATAAATTAATAAATTGAAAGTAAGTTACATTACATTATCAGTCTTTATAATGGGCTATTAATTTGATACCATTTGTACTAGTACGTATGTATCATTAACTGTAATTTAAACGAACATGTATCATATTTCTTTGTTTCATTTTCATTACAAATACGTAATGAAAGCATAGCATTATATTGGCTGCAATTTGTAATGATTAGGCATTTAAATGTTCTATGAGTCTTTATACACACTGAAAGTAGTAACGCATATTTTATATCGTATACACTAAACAGATTGTGATTAAGAAAACCTGATACTGATAAAACAAATGTGCACTATGCATTATTGATTACAAAGTACATTTTATGAATATAATTAATTTACTTGTATTGCCAATATTGTAAACATGTATTGCATTATGTAATGAATTCAATACTGCATTGCATGCTAATCATGATTAGTCTATTAGCATGGATATTGGAAATTTTGTTTTAAAAATTGACAATAATGTGTGTGTAGCAATATCAAATTCAATTTAATCTAACATAACCAACCCAGATTCTTACTAATTAATTACCCAAACATTTCTATAGGAAACTAATAGAATTAATTTCTAGCTGTAGCTGTACAGTAATAACCACAGCAGGATTAATATAAATAATACTGCTGCGCTTGTGAACTAATTAGTCTACAGGAGGACATTAGATAACTTAATTTTAGTATAGCATGTGTATGAATTCCGTACACTCTATTATTTACATTTTACATACTAGAATGTTTCAAATTCTGTACAAGGAAGTTGTACTTACAGTAGTATAATATTAAATGCATTTAAATAATAATTATACATTATATTCAATGTGATATGCATACAGGACCTACTTTCCCATCACGATTTCTGGTAGCATAAAATATGCTACTAGAATATGGAAATGATGTATATGTATGAAAAGGAAAACCAGGACGTTTATCATTTTCCCACTGTTTCAGCACGTTTCAACTCATTTATCTTTCATAAATAATTTCCATTTTGCGTCTTTAGAGCTGTATCTACATAGTGGACAAGCTTGTAATATTAGCACAAGTGTACTAATATTACACTTGTGCTAATACTCTCTTTCAATTTCCGTTATCTTAAAACCTTGGGAAAACCTCTCATTGTCAGTCAACATTAAGAAGTCGTTATTTGTAAACCATCTGCACAAAATTAGTCAAATGACAATCAAACTTATGAGCACAATCCCACAGTATACAGAATAGTCTGTATTACACTTACCTAGAATTTTTTATACAGAACCTTAATTCAAACTCTATGCAAATATCCATTCAAATTTAGCGTATAGTGTATTGTATACATAGGCACAATAAACGCCATAATTATTACGTTAAACTATGCGTGCAGCACACGATTTAACATAAATATATTCATTCACTTACTAAAAATAAAAATAATCACTTAGCTATACCTTAGAGGTACATATCTAACAAGTAACAATATTCGTTGACAGAATGCTCTCGAACAAAGTGACACTAACTCAAAAATGCTATCAAACTCGAATCAAGTTGTTTGCGATTGCGAAACTTATTTGTAGCATTTCATGTGTTTGTCTATTACTATCTTAATTTATAATACGTGAATTAATACGTACCTGGAGCAAACCCTTAAATACTTATCGTTAGTTTGTCAGCACCAGTGCGCAGTGCTTAAGCTTGAATTATGCTATTTACATACTTGAATCATTGAACGTTCCATAGGAATATAATATAGGAATGTAATGAGTACTTGTGTGTATTTTGCAATTCTATGCCTTGCCTAGTGCAAATATTAATGACTGCTTTAACTGTTGGACGTCTGTCAGGTATCTCTCTCGAAGAATGTACACTATGGAACAGCAAATAGATTTAAGCCTGTCTACTAGTCTATGTCAACAAATGAAAAGTATCATAGTGTCTCTTAAACCAATCGTCAGAATTGAGAGTGTGAGAAAATTACATATGCAAGACATTTGCATTAGAATATTAAGTATGATGATGCATACCAATCACCTTGCAAAGCATATTACAAGTTGCACATATACCTGTACTTTCGCTCTGGGTGGTTAGGCTATTTTGTTACTAAATGGTTTTCAATTTCATTAAAGTAATAAACTGAAGTCTATTGTATTGTTGAATCAGTAGAGTACAATTCATTTCCATCAATTGAAACGATGATGTGTTCGTCAAATATTGCTATCGTGAAAAATGTCATTATGTCAAATAAAGATCGTCCATTCATTGTCATGTTCTTATAATAGGTTTTTTTTTCATTATCAAAGTACTCGTAAATTATTGGAGTTTGATTGATAGAGCGGTTTATTGTGTGGAAGGAATAAATTAGTGCTTTCTGTCTATTTAATAATTATTAGTTTTTAACCAGGAAAATATGACGTATACTTTTCATTTGATTGTTTAAAGCACAATGTTATTTGATAAAACAATAACAAATAGTTGAACACGAAGAGTTCCTACTACAACTAACGTAATGTGTCTAGGTATTCTGTTGGTATTTGGCAAGAATTTGTTCCATTATTACTGCATTACAGCTATTATTAGCATTTTGGTGTTATTTTTTCATTCATTCAGTTACAAAAGCAAACCTTAACATATTAAACAATTTACACTTTGATATTTTTGTACAAATTACTTTGATATTCACCTTGAAATGCAGCAGAACACCTTAATTCACTTAAAAAGCATAAAAACACAATTGTGTGAATTATGACTTGTACGTGTAAACTCTATAAATAATATTTGACAAAATTGTGCATTTATAGAGTTTTGCATCTCAAAAAGGTGATTTAAGAATGGAACAACGGCCCACGTCCTCAATACAATAATAAAGCAAGTAGTTGTACAATGAAATGAAGTGACCTTGCATTTTTATACATATACATAATATGAAGCTGCATTGCAGTTTGTTGTAGTACAAGCGTTTACCAGACCACAGCATCCATCCACATCATTTTTAATGTCTTCAACTGAATGTGAAACCTTATTCATTTTCATTCTCTAATACACATGCATTCAGGTTTTGCCTTAGTCTCTATACACTCTGTCTCTGTCTGTACAATTGTACAGTGGTACAGGTAGATTGTAATAATTTTTTGCTCTGTGTAGTAATAAAATTATAGACTTTGCTTGCATTTTCGTAGACCAGAGATATATGTATGTACATCAGGTACACTTTATTACGTGTATCAATGCTGCGTTACATTCTATACAATATTGTATGATATAGTCTTGTCATTATAATTATGCCTAGGTTGAATTAGTTAGATAAGTCTTTCAGTATGAGCCTAATATTTTTGTTTTTTATTTTTTACAACCCACTTATACGTACATAGTAGTCTATACTACTACTGCCCCCAAATACACTGGGATGTGCACTAATGCATGTAGTTGTATGTAAATTGTGTAGGATTTGGAAGTGCGTGAGTTTCCGAGTAACAATGAAGCTTCAAAGATTAATTTCTCGGGAATTTTGGTAGTGTATAGCGAATAAAATGGCTTGTTGAGAAGCGGCTGTCGTCATCCTACCATATTTTGTTATTGGGAGATTCATCATTCGTCATGCTCGGTAGTAACTCATCTTCAGGAGGATACAGCCTACTTACATATATAGAAAATCTTAGTCATCACTTAATGGAGAGGAAAACCTTAGTGAATGCAGCCATTATAATTAAATGACCATGAATTACAAATATGCAACTCTTTTGGAAGATGAGCATAGATGAGTTTATGTACAAGCAGCGAAGAAATGAAATGCAATTCCATTTCGTTAGGTGTTTTTTGCAGAAACACGTTTTTTTACAATTAGTTTGTTAGTTGTAGTACCAGTACCTACATATAATACAATGTGAGAAATATTGTTATAACCTGATCCTTAATAACGATGTTGCGTAGTAGTGTTTATAATTAGGTGTTGCACTTGCTAACTTAACATAATATATGGTGTGAGAAAATTCCCGTTTTTTTCTTACGTTTAGGGATAATTCTTGGAATAAATACAGAGCAAGTGTAGCAAGTAGCTTAGGTATACAAAATTTCTTCCTCCTTATTTAGATTCATTACGTAAATCACAAACAAAAGTTAAAGTTGTTCTGCGCAAAAGAGATAAACAAGTTACTAAGAAGCAACAAAGACGCCCTTTCATTGCGTTATTGCGTTGAATGGAATACGTAATACATAATCTGTAGCATCATGGTAAATACATTTTGAGATAAAATTGTGAGTATACACTACACAAACAAAAATGTCACTTAGGTAATTCTTTGCTTTACATTAATGAACTAATTGGTAGAAAACAAGGAAAAAATGATTAGGATTTATTACATATATAATATGATACGTCTTCGCATTGGAATAATAATCTGGATTGGTTTTGTTTTGCGGCTTGATTAAAAATTTAGTTCCGTGTTGAATTCACAGCTGTACAACACCAAATAAGCATGACATAATTCACAAAGATATTATTTGACTTTTATTACGAATGACTGTCTATTGACATTCGTCATTCAAAACAGCAGCTTCCTCTTTAACTACTTAGTTTAGTACATCCATGGACTTTTGTATGAAATTTACATAATATTCTCTCATAAACATCAAGGAAGTTATATCTTAAAACTTAACCGCAAATAATAATGACCTGTGCAAAATATTCAACGTTCATTCAATTCAACCAGATGCGAATGCGATGGTGATGCCCTTAACATGAACTCACTCAATGCGTTTAACAGTGGGGTTTATTCTATTTATTTGTAATTTATTATAAATATATACATACATGTAGGTAGTTGTTTTCATTAACAAATAATTTAAATCCCCATTCTCTGATTCACTTAGCAAGAAGTAAAGCAATTACCAGTAAGAGCAATATCGATTTATTTAGATTTTCTCCTGTATCACATCAATGAGTTTAAGCAGAAAAGGTTATTGAAAACTCATGTTATTGTGGTAGTCCAATCATTGAAAGTTCAATGATGTTGCTGTTAAAGCTGTTACGATGTCCAAAGTATTCGATGCTGCAGCCACAATAATCATTCAACATTCAAGGTCGAGTGAATTAATAGATACATGAGAATTACAAAGCGAATTAGTATTAATAAGTAATTAAGCATTTTATCTTACGGTTTATTTAGGCCTAATAGAGAGTTATCGTTTCTGAAAATAAATATTTAATTCCATGTAGCTTTAACTATAAAACTTCTACTGTAAAGCCCATTGACTGTTCATAGTCCATGTCCACATCCACCAATTCGTATTGTACACATATATTTAGGCAGGTAAACGTCCATAAAAATCGTATTTAGGTGTACAAGTAATTTTATTTTAGAGAGTTTTCAGACAAATACCTGTGTTTGTATGATTCATCCAATCATTATAGTGACGAAATGTTTTTGACCTTCATAATGTGCAATGGTCAAGAAATAATGTTTGTAAATCTTTCCTACTAGCTGATGTAGGTAATGACATTTCTAAAAAGATGCTTTCAAACCTACAGTAATAAAATAAATTGCTTATTAGTAATATTGCTTGGTAAGTAGTTGACAACGCTCAGCTTGGAAATCATGATCATGGAATCACATTCAAGAAATGTGAACACAGAGACAGCCAGTCATGTTATTCTTTAAAATGCTCTGGCTACACTCTAGCATTAATAAAAGTATGAAAAGTACATACACAATTTATTGTCCATTGTGTCACAGCGCACAGCCAGAATACAAACTAGATGCTGTCACCAATTACCTACCTGATGAGAACAACGTGCTCAATTGCATCCTTATCAAATGACGCAAGCAGGGGATTCTGCATAAATTGTAGTTTGAATTAGTACGAGCTTTGTACTATATAGTACTATCTATGAAGCATGCATAGCCCTTTTAATCGTAGTACTTAAAATTGAACTCAATTTAATTGTCTGACTGACTATCTTATCTCTATTTGTAGTCAATAGTTTAATCTCATCGCTTTTGTTGTATGTACATACATAGTACAAAGTAATTATTATTTGCACAATGCTTTTTGCATGTTAATTTCCCTGTTTGAAGCTATATAATAATATGCTTATTACATTGTGCCCGGCCATCCGTTGCACATTGTGCCGCAAAATTTTATTGATATCACACAACTTGCCGGAAGAATATTTTATGAAATTGTTTTAAGGTGCTTTTGTAACTGGGCCAATATTGACGGGTGGAATCATTGTATCTACATTTCTCGTAACTAAATATAATCATAGCTGCATTTATTTGCGTTTTACCTTTGGGGAACATTTGTTCATAAAACTCACATTGTGTTCTGATTGTGTACAAATCATATATGCATTACTTGCACAGATAATTTAATCCTTCCATCTGTAACTGTAACCAAAGCTGTATTTTTTATTTGCAGACAAAACGAGAAACATCATACAATGATTTACTGACAGTATCTCATCCATGCTCATTACTCGTTACAAATATTTGACATATGATTTATTGTTTGCTCTTCTTCGTAGGTGTAAAATACATTGTAAAGAGTAGGCAGTGTATCTTTGAATTCTTGTCAAAGTAATAATATTGGTACTACCCACTAATTGTAAGTAATATCTATAGATATAAAATTCAGATACCTAAGTCATATCGTAAACAAATCCTTTTTCTTTAGTCCTTCATTTACATTCATGAATCTTTACGCGAGAAACTCATTGTGTATATACTGTATTTCCTGTGACGCAACTTTTCCCGAAAATATAATGAGCAATTTATCAGTGGTACTTCGTGTTTGATGGTTATGTGACATTGTAAAGGAAAACAAATGGCATGTAGGTGTATTTGTATTACGTCTGTGTGCACAACCTGTGCTTACATAATGCTAAGCTAAAGGATTCTTACTCAGTAATGTGTTCCGAGCTACACCCTTATTTTATGTTTATGAACACCAAAATTATTATGATAACATACACATTACTCGTTAGGTACACAATTCCGTGCGCAAGTGATAAATGTAGTATATAGCCTGTGATGTTTAATATTATAGAGCCAGCTCATAATGCATGTGAATTCTGAACCCACATACACGTTAAGCAGTAATGATATTTTAACGTTTACTTCGTAGAATAAGATTGCTCAAAAACTTGCATATTATGGTAAGGTAAATCCCCGTGCTTACTTACAAAATCCAAAGCGTAACGAGACAATGACAGGATTGAAGGCCACACTCGACTCAGGTGTACCGAATAATGCGAATTTGCATTTACATATAACAAGCAGACTATTTAAGAATCACTAATACAAAACAGAGTCGCTGTTGCTACAACTTTAATGCGTTTTGCTATGCTATGCCCCTAATATAACATTGTACGTGTACAATATGTGCATAAGAAATGGTAGCATTAAATGTAATGTGCCTCACACGCAAAATATTACATCTTGAATTCAACTGCTTTACTCAGCTACGTTTATTTCGGGTGTAGTTGCTCTATTTGTATTATTTCGTTCCATATTGTGAGGCTGAAACGAACCAGAGTTACTTCTGAACCTAAACTGCCACAGAAAACACACACACACATTCATGCCATGGTAGATTTAAGAACATCGGTTCAATGCCCTACCCAGTTCACCTGGTGTAGCAGTAGGCAGGTAATTACTTTTAGTTTCGGCAAGTCCCAGAGAAACGTGATATGGTGAATTGTTCGTTTTTGCTTATTCTATTTCATATTTGGACTGTTGCAAAAAACGCACTGTGCTGATTATTTTCATTTTGCATGACACATGATTCCAGGATTCTATTCCCTAGAGTACCTTCGTACTTTCAAAAAACATTTCAGTATTTCAGAAAATAAAACTTGTACATGAATACTAACATTAATAATAATACTTACCTATGTCAAATAGCAGGGATACATACTTCAGCCTATTTATTTTATCAATCAAATTTTATCATTTTGTGCTACAAAAATACCAATAACACCATTATGAGTTGACATATGAGAGTTTTCCTTATTTTAGCTTTGAGCCCGTGCTTTTGATATGGAGGAAGTATGTCACACCGGTTTCCCAAACAATAGCACAAGTGAAGTTAAGAAATTGAGTCCAAAATAAATACCTTTTTCGCATGTATCGATTATTTGGTAATACATAGATTGATATTCTCTTCACAAGTCGAAAAGCAGAGCAAACATATTACTTCCCGGTATTTGTGCTGTGCTATTGACTTTCCTTTTCATCACAGAAAAACCTGTTTAATAAAAGGGTGGTGACAATCTGACAATAAGCTGCATGGATTGTGCAGTATGTCTTTTCACACGTCAAACACACGACAAAAGTAGAACAGTAGTACTTAGAAGTAGGAGCAGTCTTTGTCGTTGTTGTTGACGCAATTGAAACAGGTTACTTAATAATAATTCTTAAAGCCGCTTCTAGATTCTTACCTTTGCTTTTGTCGCACAGTCTTTCCCAGTCAATAAAACTCTACTATATTATAGCTAGTGAATGATACTGTTGTAAATGTATTGCGGTCGTCATCTCCTCAGCCATTATTGTGAAGATTTTTTACCTGCTTGCTTACTTACTTGCATATAGAGCTATTGCAGCGAGAGTGAGGCAGTCATTCTCATTATTCTTTTGAGGAATTGAATAGAACTCAGTGCTCTCAGTGTATACACTTCTACTAGAATAGAACCCAATGACAATACTTTGAAAATTGCTACTTTTTGCAATCAAATTCAGATTGTATGGTAGCTACGTTTTGTGTGTGTGAGAGGAGTAGGAGCAGCAGTAAGTGTACAGACAAAGAAAAATGAGTTTCCGGTTGAATGTAAAAAATGAAGCAATCAATCTATTTAAGTATAGCCTTTTGCCACTCTACCGCATTTCGTTCATGTCATTCTAGCAGAAATAGATTACATAGAAAACGTGTAGAATGACACGTTATAGTATGTATTACACTTATATAAGGTCTCAACCTATTCCAAGAAATACTTTTTGTCTTTACAGTCGAAATATCCGTAAAAATTCGAAACGCTTTTTCAGTAAAAATCTACTTGCAAATGTATGTGACGCTTTACTGCAATTTACTTCGTTGAAACGGTATCATTTTACAATTTTAGATAGGTATATAAGAACAGGAAGAAACTTACGTAGGTAGTTGTGTACATAGAAAGGTACCTACCTATAGGTATACTCTTTTTATACTGAAACGATAAATACAAATAGGTAGATAGTAGGTACTATGTCAAAAATAATTATTTTTAGGTATAGAATCATCATCGCTATTAAAAATGATGTATGAAACAAATATCCTTATGAATTCAATTCAATTTGTAATTTACTTGCGTAAACTGTGAATCATCTATTGAAGACTAAGTTATAAAATTATCACTGTACACTGTAAATATAAATGGCAACGCAGTTTTTATTTTTAATAATTACACTGTAGTACAAAATGATGTGCAATTTTATTTATTTAGATTCTCTAGAGGCTATTTCCTTCATTCACTTGCAATATTGCCTTTCGATCATTTCGTGAGTTTTTTTCAACTTTGCTGTTGAGTTCTTGAGACATGATTGAGAGTGTTAATATTATCTTAGAATATACTTTACGCAGACACAGACAGCCATTTCTTATACATACCTAGTTGCATCTTGAAAACATGAGTGTGTTATTTCAGTCCATTCTCATGTCAAAATAATAATTTTTTTAACGCTTTAGTCTTTTGCGTAGTATATTCCTGACAAGTAGGGTATTTGGCAATAATCAAGTAGATGAGTGGCAAATATTGGATGTAGACATATGATGCAGTGTACACTTCTTATTTGATAACTCGACTTGAAGGCATATAATATTCAATGTAAGTAAATATACGCAACCTCACTTCATGAAGATAGTATACTTTAGTAACTCACAGTGAATGCCGAATGTTCCTTTCAGTGTAATCTAATCTTATTTCTTGCCTGTACTACTACAATGCTTACTTGTATGCACTTTATTATATTAAGTAGAATTAAGGTGTCTATAGATCTCTGTGTAAAAGCGAAGTATAGCATACATACATTTGCAAATATAAGATGTGTGTTTACAACGTAAGGAATAGTTTTTGGTTCGCTGGACGTTGTCGACCTCGATTCTCTTCATTCATATCGTAGCCATAACAAGCATCCATACATAAAGCCGAATGCGAATGTATAGTTGAAGGAATTCTAAGCTAACGGCCTATATTTTTGTATTTAAAGGAGATTCCTTTTTGTGCGAGTCTAGTTACCGTAGTTTATATCACTACGTCATACTATACAACATTGTCTACATTATACTATTTCTGTAGACTGTACTATAATAGAATATCTGTAGGTAATAGATTTTAGAATTGGTTACCAACAATTTAATAGTGTTACGCTGCTTTTGCTGATGTGTGCAACATCTTAATAGGATTTTGTTGTTTAATTGCATTGAACAATCAAGTCTCGAGTCCATTCCAAACGAGTCGTGTCAATAAACTAATTTATATTGCGAGCATTTCATATTAAACAGTCTTCAATTCAATTTTCGATGTTAACAGGTACTTGCGTAAATAGCTGATTCTACTATACACTGTGGATGTGCACAGATTGCAGAAGTGTATTTATCAATGCTTTTTTGCATCGTCGTCTCATTAGGAATTTATTACTTGTAGACTCCTGTCAATATGCAATGCACACAGCAACTAAAAAATCTGCACGAAATTTTTGTCTGTATTTTATTTGCATGACATAGATATAGCAATGCATAAGGTATGCACTACTGGTATTGCATAGCGATGAATGAATGAGTATCGGGAATCATTGCTACTGTGTGTAACAGAGAGTATACTCACTGACACTGATGTAAATGTAAGTGCACGCTGTGTCGGTATGTAGTACCAACGTAGGTACTTATTGTTTCATTCATTGCCATGCAGGGAGTAGTCAGTCCTTTAAATTGAAAAGACAATAATAAATTGCTGTTCACAGGGAAGGGAGATGTTTGTATTACAATTACAGTGGATGAATGCCAGTTGTGTGCGTAATTGTAGTGTACACTTTAGTTTATATACAACACAAGAACATAGATTGACAATCACAACTCTCTATTATCCACTGTTCCGTTGCAAGGTTGAAATTCGAGGAAAACCACTAAATGGACTTCTCAAAGGTTATTACAATTATAAACCTACGTAAGACCGTCTTAATAAAAATTTATAATGTTATTACTTTCTGCTACGTGCATGCACTGTGCTAGACTTTTTGTGTCCATAATTTTGATGAGTTTAATCAATTTTGAGAAAATTCCAATTTACGGATAGAGACATGTTTCAGCCTACAGTTTATAGTATAAATCATTAAATATTTAGAGATCAGAATTAATTGGTAGTTACTGAATTGCGATAAATACAAAAACAAAAGGCTCAGTGTCTGTATTTAAAAGTTGCCAATTACATAATAAGCGTCTATGGACAATTCATCGTAAATTAGAGCTGTGCCTATTGTAAAGTTCAATTTTGTATATACCGATTCTACTAATGTCTGTTTTGGCTTAGATATCGATGAGTTGTCTCATAATTTATTTGTGCACAAGATAATGCACTTGCATAGATTCAATGGATATGCATTTTCACTTACAACGAAATTGCTGCCGCATACACGATGCCGCATTGAAGCGATATAAATTGATAAGGGAATACAATTACCCTACTATGCATTTTGTCTTTATGCTTTTATTGTTTGCGCAATAATAGTTATGGGCTATTATAAAATTTATATTGCATCGGTATTACATATACAGATATCTCCTTTTAGAACCAAGTGCAAAATAATGTTTTATTTACCACAAAATGAATTTTAACTAGTACTGATATTACACTTGCGTGCAAATTATAATACTGAATATACTTCACATTAATTTAATTTCGTAGTGCAGCCAATACCATCTAACAAAAATCCTTTCTAGGTCAAGTCATGCTTGCCTGTATAAGTAATATAATAACACTCACCTTTTCAGACACGCTGATTCTCATATTATTAGTGAGATGCATCAGCAGCTACGTAGTATGTATGCATACAAAACCAAACATGATACACACGCGAAAAAAACATAATATAATAACATAATTGACATAACATTATGGCAGCAGAACCTTTTATGCATTATTAGATACTCTTATCATTATGGTCACACCAAAAGCTACAATTGAATACACAAGTGTTCAAAATATTTATACGTGTAAGCTTAATACACTATCAATATCGCTTTTCAAAATCAATGAAGAGTGACTAGTCTGTTTGTTGAACGATCGGCAATTATTAATACCTTAATGATGAAGGCCTTTAATTTTGTATAACTTTCTGTGCAGTATATCTATCTGTACTTTAGCAAATTGACATGCAGTGTTTATCAAGATGGGAAAAATGTATCTCTCTATTAACTTTAACAGTCAGATAGCTTCATATTATACATAGCATGTATGATACAGACGGATTGTTGCGTATTTTATAATTGTAAAGGTCTAGTTTCTTTTTTATAAGGTTAAAGAATTGGCCGTAAGCTATTCAAGCACAATACACGACAACCGGCAACCTTCCTTAATTTATTATGACTCTGACTTATTTATTATGATTATTGTTATGTTACAATAGTATGTACCTACAGATACTAATGAAATGCAAAGTACATTACGTATTACGTACATACAATGAGACTACACTCTCATTCATGTATGTAAATACACCTACTCGTAAGCTTTGCACATGAGACGACATTAAGAATGTGAGAAATAGAATTCTTATAAAAATGAGTCAATGGGAATTCTATTGTTCGATTTTTGTCCTCTTGTATGTATAGTGTATCATTTATAGGTAAAACAGTTGTAGTTAATACACACAAACAGAGCTAAGAGTTTACTAGTCCCATTTTGTGATAAACGGATGTGTTTGCAGCAGGCAACCGCAAACTAAACTTTTATAATAAACTCACGAACGAAGGAGTATCAAGTAGGTAATTGTTTTACGCATGAAGTTTGATATAAATGCGAAAGCTGCTACAACAATGACACAAGAGTGTATAAGTATTTTATATTAAGGTATTAGTAATTTCATCGTTTTGTTAGCATTCGTTATCCTGCTACAAGTTTAATAAGATGTGTGCGATGACAATGTGATAAGTAGTCATTGCCATTGTTATAATAAAACATTATGCCGTATAATAGATTGTGTAATAATGTTTCCCATTCGTTGATAGAAAATGTTGAACTTCATGGCACTCACTTGACACTTGAGAAAGTACATAGAGCAATAAATTAAAAATGAAACTGGTCTTCAGTCTTCAATAAGTTATTTATGGCACGTTAATGAAGTTGATGTAGGCATTTCAATGTACTTCTACTTCTACTGTGTCTAAATTTATTACGTTTTATTTATAAAGGTAGAGTGTACTTTTCATAGGAAATCGAGATAATATGTATTATTTCAATGAGATAAGGATTGGATTTACGTGTAGGTCAATAAATTGCCGAAATTCCATTGGACGCAACATACACAATCTAATTGGACATGTTTAGAATTTAGAATAATAAAATGTAATTGCTTGTAATTCTTATCGTAATTACTTGTATTAAGATTAATTCAGTTATTTTATAACGCAGTTACATTAAATGAAGTAACAATAACATCGAATATTAACTCATTTTTAGTCTTGTATCAGATTGCAGCAGGTACAGTACAGGCTTGTAAAAAATTACACCTCCTTTTTAAACCATATAATGGAACTTTAAATTAATGGACCAATTATTGAATAATTTCAGTTTAATTGACTGCACTTTTTAATTAGAACTAACAAAACTCTAAATTATTATTTGTAAATTATTTTTGATTTCGATTTCAGATGCCTGAAAGGATGAAAATGTCTCTCCTATTTTTGGTGCTGAATATTCTTCTTTGTACACCGACAACATGGGGATACGGTTCTGGTGCTCCTACGTCTCAATGCAAGACCATGATCCCACAACACGGAGTTGACCCACAAACAAGTGAATCCCCTTACAAAGTGACTCTGAGTAAACCGTCCGTTCTTGGAACCGAACCTATCACAATTACTTTAACTTCCAGCAATGGAAAGCCTTTTAAAGGGTTTTTGGTCCAAGTTAGAAAAAGTGCAAATGAAGATACTCCTTATGGAAAATTCAACCCTGAAGTCAGTTCTGAAGTAGCCAAAGGAGTTGCTTGTTCCAAGATTAAGGACAGTGCAATGACTCATAAAGATAGCAAAGAGAAAACTTCAGTTGCTTTGGAATGGATTGCACCTAATGATGAAGACGGAGAGTATCAAGTTATGTGAGTGATTTAAAAAAATTCAAACTACACAATGTAATTTTATACTTACAGATGTGTATAAAAAATCTTAATGCAATACTTTTCCTGAGAAAATATAATTCTAAAACGTGTGTTTATATTTAGAGCCACATTTGTTGAAACTGGAGAAACATTCTGGGTTAAAACAGCTCATCCAGAAAAAATCCGTGTCAAGAAAAATTTACAAGCCAACGTTAAAGAGGAAGGCCCTGTCAAAGCTGTATGTTTACTGACATTAATCGATTCGTCTTTGAATGTGACAAATAATAAAATACTAATAAATATCAATGATATTATTTAGAGAGCATTGTCCAGGCAAGTGCAAGATAAACTCAAAGAAGTTTACACAGGATGCGGTAGCACAAAAGGATGTTTCGGAGTTCCTGGAAATTGCGTCTCAAATTTCTTGGCTTTAACCGATACGGCCACCGAAGCAGATGCATGTTTAATGATTGCCACGTGGGAAAAGGCTGGCGATAAAAATCTGTATCAGATAAGTGGACTGTTGACAAGTGCAAGAAACGGATACATTGCACTTGGTTTAGGACCAAAAGCAGAAATGGTAAGAGTTAATGAATTTGAATATGAAACTCTGCATACATACCTATGCATTTGATTAACGATGACTTAAATACAATGTTGACTAATTTTCTTTAAGTATGTAAGCACAAAATAAGACATTTTATTATGACTGTTCAATTTGTTTTAATGCTAAAATTTCTGTTCTGACAGCCAGGAGCTACCGTTGCTGGATGTATTGCTGTTAACGACGGTGCAAGTGTAGAACGTTATGAAAATCAAGGCTATCACAATACAAAACATGAGGTTATTTGCAATCTAAACTAACATTTCTAATAATTTGTCATTTTACAGTTAAAAATATCAACATAAATATTTGCACTTTACTTGTATGGGTATTTAAGTATGAACTTAATCAAAGATTAATTATTTACACAGACTATCCACTTGGGAATCAAAGACATAGAAGAAAGAAGTGTTCAAGATGGATATATATTTTGCAAATTTCAGCAAACTGACCACGAAGCAGTAGGACGCAAGTTTGCATTGGACTCTGACAGTTACTATCTTCTTTTGTCAAGAGGGGATCATTATCCTAGTAAGTGCAAAACTAGGGCGGGGCAAATTTTTCCATTTCCCCTTTCAAACTGGTTGCAACTTTGCAAGACATTTTCTATCCCTGGCAAAAACACGAAATTCTGTCTACACATTTGCAACACAGATTTAAAGTTCGTTTTATTTTCATTTTAGGTAGTCTGGGTCAACATGCTGGCTTTGATGATAAAAAAGTTTCCAGAAGGTCAATTCATATCACAGAGACGGATTTACTTACAGCCGAAAACAGTGGTAGAATCCTTGTTCAATTACATGGTGCCTTCATGATAGTTGCTTGGTTGGTCTGTGCCTCCACCGGAATGTTTACTGCCCGATATTTGAAACAAACAAATACAAACATCATGCCCCTCAACAAAGCATTTTGGTTCTTTGTAAGTTGTAATGAAGTGATAAGAAAAAAGAACCTACTTTATTATACTTAACATAATTTTGAGAATATCAATCTTATTCTGTAAAGTGTACACCTATAATATAAATTCCTAACAAATATTGGCGATTATGTTTGTTTTTACAGATTCACGTGCTTTGTATGTTTTCAACCGTCTTCTTCACTGCTTGTGGCATCATTTTCATTGTTGTTAAGAAAGAGGGCAAATATTCAAGGGGTCTTCAGGGAGATGCGAAATGGCATCCGATATTAGGAATCATCCTTTCAGGCTTGGCTGGTCTTCAAGTTTTAATTGCATTCTTCCGTCCTCACCCAAACACTCCCAAGAGACCGCTTTTTAATTGGGTCCATTGGACCATAGGAAACTCAGCGCACATCGTTGGAAGTATGCTTTGCTAATTTTACGAATTACTATCCTGAAATTGTATAAAGACTAAAAAGATGTATACATTCATTACTCTCATTAACTATATAATATGTTTTTGCACAATATAGTCGCTTGCATATTTCTGGCGGAGAATTTATCGCTAGCTGGAATTGAAGAAAATATGTACAAGTGGGTATTAGTTATCTTTGTGGGCTATCACATTCTAATTCACGTAGTAATGTCGGTAAGTGCTGAATAAATTCTTTTACAATCTACATACAATTAATTCTTGTACAATCTACATGCAATTAATTTTAGCACACAAAAATGAGTTTTTTTAAGATTAATTTTTTTGTAATACTAACGGTTTCTCTGTATGGCTTGCTTAATAGATTCATACAGTCTGGGCAGATCAGCAAATGAATTCGAAAAATAAAATGCGAGCAGCACGACCGGGTCCAATGAAACCTAGTGGTCTTTCGGATGAAGCTCCAGTAAGTCAATTTCATAAAGCTTTTAATTATTGAACGTTTTATTGGGGAAATTACATTTTGTATTTATTTTGCAGGGAACGAGTTTCCGGATGTTCCTCTTGATTTTATACGTGTTAGGAGTAGCGGCTGTGTCTGCTGCGCTAATTTATTTTATTGTAAGAGGACCAAAAGAAACAATATCTTCGTAAAAACAATTTTGATCCTTTCATTCAAATAAGTAACACTTACAATGCTTATTTCAAAAAACTGTGCTCATTATGAGCAAAAACAAACTTATCTAAATCACTTTAATTACTCTTACTGTGAAAACTTCATTTTTGTACTGAAACCACTTATACGGACTTAATTTTTGTTTTGTTTATTCTGTATTTTTAATTCGTATGTATTATCTCATTGCACAAGTACCTTATAAAGAGTCGGATGACTAACATTTTTACCCAAAGTACGAAAAGTACATTTGTCCAATACTGTTTGTGTATTCGTCAACTCCGATCCATTTTAGGTTGATTTTAACTAAAATACTACACACATAGATTAATTACGTTCCAAAAGAGATACATACCTACCTAGCACAACAAAACATTAATGAAATCCTACTACTATGAAGTATATACAAATCTCTGCGTCCAATTCGTCAAACTCATCAGACAATCAAACAAAACATCATAGAATCAGTATCAAATGAAGAGTACTAAATTTTCAAAGTATTTTATCAGAAAATCAACAATTTTATTATATCCCTTAGCTTAATGTTTACCTTGTGAAGTACCACAGGCGTTTTTATTACCTCTGTACATAGTAATTGTCTTTGTGCAGAATGATCATCATTATTTTATTAAGTATGCGATACGAACTGTGTAGAATAGTAAGTATGTATGTGTGCCATTATTGTTAATGCATTTCTTTTCTTATGTCTGTCAAGTTAATGTTTTGAGGAAGATTAATTGCAATAATAATGTACTTACTTTTACTGCTTCGAAATGATATTAAATATGTAACTTAGTTTTTAGAGAAAGTTTTACGTAGATTCAGTCCAGATGATGGTTGTAATTGAAAGTTAATGTATTAGAATCTATTATACCTAAATACCTAAAGAGTTTAAAGGTCCGGGGGAATATTGGGGTTTGGAGATTGAGAATATAAAGTAGCCGCGGCTCCAGGTTGTCGTTCTACGAATAAAATATCATCTAAAGTACAATGTACCTCATAATATGTAATGTACTACGAAACAATAAGTTTAAAATATGGTATTGGCTTTTGTACATAATATAAACAACTCGCCTTGCCTCAATAATCTGTAAACGCAGATTGTGATTCTAAATAAAAATGTCGTGTAACCCATTATTTTACTCCTTGTAGTCATACCATGTATTATTGCACTAACAAAGAAAGCATGAAAGCAAGTACACTATAAACTTTATACCTACGTTCATAACATACATAAATAAATACAACGATTAGGTAGCCTTAGAAGTAAAGCCTATAATAAAAGTCATAATTTGTTAATAAAAGAATAAACACAATAAATGGAAATCACTAAATCACAATAAGTATGGAAGCCGTGATTTACTAGTATCTTTCATGCTCCGTGAGCCATCTAATTTAGCAAGACGTAATTTATATCCTATAAATTGTAATCATAAAAAGCACACAGAGATAGCTTTTGTATTACTTACTCCTACAAACTATCACTCTCATCAGCCCAAGCCCTACTACTCCTATATACCTCATAAAGATGGATGAAAGTGAAGAGATGATGATAAGGTTGAAGTATAAACAATGAATAAAGTTGTAGCTCATAAAGCAAAGGTTAAAATCCCTAGAAAAGTGACGGAAAGGACAAAGATTGTCGTCGGATTAGAGAATCTTGATTAATAATCATGACATGGGAGATGGAATCAGACCATAACATTCCCTCTCTCTCTCTGTCTCTCAGACCTTACTCTATTCAATGCATTCTGCACAAAGCCCACTGTTGACTGTTACTGTTCTACTACGAGAGTGCAATAGAGAATTTCTTACACACATTTAAGTATACAGAACTTGCATCATACTCCTACGCTCCTACTATCAGTACTACTAGTAAAAGCTAAGAGACCTTAAATAACGTAACGTAATGTCTGTCCATGTCCACAGATAGAACATCCACACATACAACTACAGATAGCAATAGTATCAAAGCACAATCCTACTAGCTACTTTTACTAGCAAAAGTATAAGACTTATAACTACAGAAAAGAACACACAAAATTTAACGGAGCATTGCAGACAATACTAAGGAGACTATAATGCTTTATACCATCCTGTATGACTGACTACGAAAAGTTCCTACTCGAACTACATATAGGAATTATTCGTAGTACCTACTTACTGTATATGACCATAGCTAAATGTACTATGCAAGCCAAGTCAGGTGAATCGTGAAGAAGAAGGAAATAGAAAGAAAAACATTGTGTTAGTATGAGTGCTGGGTTTATCTATATGTATATTATTATGGATGAAGCATTAGTATACTTGTAATACATGGAAAGATTATAATAATATTACACTGTAGAAGAACCGGGTTCTACAGAATGAATTTATGTGTAGGTGTATACTGTAGAAGTACTAGTACTAGTAACTAGTAATAGTTAGTAGTTACATTCTAAGACTGGTTGATAGTGTGTATGTACAATAGGTTGGTTCTTATGGTTGTTGTATTTGAATATGCCTTTGGCTCTTGTATTCTGATGCTATACGGTTTGTTTGGTCACCCTTCTGTTCTTTCTCTCCCGACCGAGAGAGAATACAGTTAGATAGAGCAGAGCCTGGGCAACAACACACAAGTTGAAGCTCTGAAAGTTTTGTCATATGTATGAACTACTAGCAGCACTTTCTACGATGTAGATATACCAGTGCTAAAATATAGAGTTGTATTAGTTATACCAGGTTTTACGTTGACTTTGCTATTATTGTGTTCTAGCCGGGTACTAAATACAGTATAGAGTTACAATGCACCGTTTGGAAAGGAAAACTTAGTGCGAATAGTATGGTAACTAGTGTATATAAGTGTATGTATGTATGAAGATGTAGCTATGCATGAAGTAGGTATACAATAAGTAAGTAGTATGCTACAGTTAAGTTTGGGTAGTGTGTGGATGAGTGTGTGTTGTAAGAGTAAGTGTAAGTATTTATATGGAGAAAGTATACAGAGGGTGGTGGTAGTAGTTGTAGTGCCGGGTAGTATTCGGAGTGTTGGAGCAAGCAGGAAGAGATGAGGGAGCCTTTCCGAGATGCATTTCATGTCTGCTGCGTCGTGTATTTGTATGTATGTGTATGGATGGTGTATATGGATGGAGAATATATCTAACCCGTTGTTCGGGGGGAAACGTGGATCGATATCTGACATGCTCCTTCCCGAATTTCGGTTTTCTTCTCACTCACTCTCTACACTCTCGTTAGCTCTGCTTTCCCTACATGCTTTTCTTCTTACTCTAATAGTATCGTGCAGAGTTCAGTTCACAGTGCAGGCAGACTGGTCTGTTCGACAACAAAGCGTGGGCTGTGTGTTTCAAATGTACCGTCAAAAGAGAATTCTACGTATGCTGTACTTGTGCTTGTAAAACTACTAGGTACTACTACAGTACAGAGTACAGATACTAGAAGACCTAGTAGCAGCGTCTCCGACTCTGGTACTGCTTCTACTACAACCGTACAACGACAACGAGGTACCCGGGTTAAAATATAAACCTACACGGAACGGACTGGATGGAGTATCTGTGTAATATCTGAAAGTATACATGTATATTATATGTAGGAATATAGGTATTTAATATATACGTACCTATACATGTTCGTTGCAAACAAAAGAGCCCATGTTTTCTTGAATCACTAACCGTTCAGGGCAGCTACAGTCAAACCAAACCATACCACATCACTCGAGGAGGTTACACAATACAGTTGGTCCTCACAGTTCACTCGTGTCATCAACGGGAACTTGTCCTCCGGAGCGGTTCTTGACTCTTGTGTGTTTCTCCTTCCTACTTTTTGCTCTTCTATCACACAACAACGAAATAATATTCTCCAGGATATATATACCTATGTACTACAACAACTAAATATCTAATATTACTCACAGAACTGTAGACAGGAATTGCGAAATTCTAAAACTACTGTCATTCAGAAAGACTGGCTACCTACCGAAATACAAAAAGTACACTACAGTCGGTGTGTAGTCAAGTAAAAGTTGTACAACGACTTACACTCAAACCTACGGCAACTATATACCTACAAATAAACTGTGCAGGTTTTGGCAATACGGGTTTTCTACGAGTGACTAGTAATAGAAAGTAAGCTCTCGTTGCATCCAAATACCGGGCATTATTCCTTATCACTTATTGGTTCCGCAAAACTTCTTCAATCTTTAACTTCGTGTTCTTAAAGCTCTCCTCCGAATATTTTCAATAAGTTGTTCGTTACGCTGAATAATATTATTGTAGAGAAAGCAATACACTACAAAAAAATCCCTGGAAAAATAAAAAGTAGGGATCATTCTCTGTTTTGCAGTTTTGTTCAAAGGTATTTCAATAATTTCTCGGTGTTTTCTATTTCACTGGAGTTTTGAAGTGTTGGTTGATTGCAACTTTTGAAATCCTGGAGAAGAAAGTTTATTTACTGGATATGCGGGATTTGTTTGCTGAGTGACGGAGAAAGGTGGTGAAAGGTTTTGATGACTTACGAAAACCGGTGAAATGGTGCAGCAACGTCGATCTAGACTTTGACAAGCGAAAAGATTGATTATTAACTGAATCAGCTGAAGCTCATAAAATTAACTAACATGGTAAAGTGACAGTGTGAAAATTTTTCAAAGTGGTAATTTATTCACAGCACAGACGGCTATTAAAACATCAACAGAAAATCATGCAGATGATTTGGATTTTGTTTGTGGCCCTGTGGGAATTTTCTTTGGCTAACATTTTGGATGGAGGAGCCTTCGAAGCAGCTTTTCAAGGTAACAGTCTAGAAAACTGTAAAAATGCATCATTAAACATTATCGTATAGACTCCGTAGCTTTTACTCCAAAAACATTTCATTGGTCGGTGATAACGATAACTGTCAAAATATAGTCGTGAAACTACCCGAGTTGCATTTTTTATTTGGCCTGCGTTTATATTCAGTAGGATCGGGTAATATTTTCCATTTTGCTTTCACTTCGTGTGTAAACATGCAATATAAATGCAGAAAACCCCGGGTATTTTATTCTAGGTGTTTAAAACTCGTTGAAAACATCCATATTATATATTATATACCTAACATAAAATACGTAGTACTCCATACACTTAATACAAATAAAAGAAGACGTACATTGGTTTGGTACATTTACATTCTCCGAGTATGTAAATATAAATCAGTCCCTCCGTCGCATCCCGCATTTCGGGGCTGTTTTCTTCGAAAAGCTAAGTTTGCAAACAGCTTGAGCGGAGTAATGATTAGTTGCGTAGCTTGCACTTATGTAAACGCAAAACAGAGCACGTAATAAAGTCAAATAAAAACTAAACTTTGTTGGTGGATGTCTAAAAACTTGAGTCAATAATGTTCCTTGTACACCTACACATACAAATAACTAAAGCAGCCAAACTTTTCTGTTAATACATCACTTATATCAAATAAAATGACGGAGTATTCGTTTATTTCCTCCTATACTCCCGTCTAACTGTAGTTAAGTTGTAGCTACATAATATACAAGAGTTTTGTTGTGTTACTAGTTTGAAATATTAAGTACCTATTTAATTTAGCTAGGTATACTACCCATACCTAATGTAAGTACCTCTATAATATTTTTTTGAAGCTATATGTAGGTAGTAGGTGTACATTTGAGGGTGTGTGGGAGTTGATCAAGTCACTCAATGTTAAATGTTATCAAGTAGCTCGTGTGTTTGGTGCTTTGTGTTTGTGTATGCTGTCTTGAAACTTGAAAGTACTACATCACTCTACACATACAGGAATTGTTACACACTGGAACTCCATGCATGGAGTTCCAGACTCCAGTACAGTACGTTGAGTTACAAGTCTAGCGACCACACACACCGCAAGATAAGAGATAGAAAAGATTCAAGCAGACACATAAACTACTACACTATGAGAAAACACGGAAAGAAAAACTTTTTCCGACTCACGCATTTCTATACATTCCATACACATACAACTACATGGTAAATAGTAGGAGGGAAAGAAAAAGAGAGTTGTGTTGACTAAAGCTGGAAAACAAGAGCATATCTATAGGGATGTGTCTCATCTGATAAAGATGATGTGTATGTGAACAGACACACGAGTTTAAAAAACTACCCTTGAAAATTCCATTATCTTCACAAATATTGACTTGACTTTAACGATACGAGCTACCTAGTCGATCTTTCGTTGTCTTCAAACGTACACTATGCCATGGTAAACAAAAAGATACAAATTATAGAGTACTTTAAAGTACCTAGTGTATAAGTATAGTATGCCCTGTCCTTTAAAATTGCCAAAGAAAGCAGAATGATTTTTACTTTAAACGAAAAGAGTTCAAGCAAATTGAAGCAAGGCGAAAATGCATGGAAATGCTGCTAGTAATGGTAATACTGTGTGGCATAATGTTAACTGTAACTAACAAGAGCAGGGTAGACTTATGCCCTTTACTATAGAATTGAATTCTAGTTGACATAATATTATTATGATTTATGCAAAATTAATTATGAAATACATACAGCAAAGCGTCTGTGAAGTGATAGTACGGCTGGGAGCATAATTATAAAATCAAACATCATCACCGTTCCAGTCTCATCATTGCTTTTCAAGAGCGTCTCGTCCTCCGAAATTATTATCCTCCTTCCCATCGGAATTAATTTTGCTGCAGCCATTAGGCCATTAACTTAGCGTTGATTATGTCTTATGTTGTATGCATTTATGGAAATTTATGCGCTGTCTTTCGCCAGACACTTTAAGTGATAATGGATAAAAACGTGTAAAAATTCTCCTGTCATTTCTCTCTCAAAGAAAGTTTAACAGTCTAGATACCCAGTAGCTATTGATTTTGTTGTTCTATCTCTACTATACGAGCTACTTTATGTATGCATGGCATATTGCATTGCACTCGAGTATATGACACTCACAACACAATCAGACACATAAGCAAAGATATCACAACAGTGTGTGTATTTATATGTTGTTGGGGATTGACAATGTTTTACAAGATAGCAAATGATTTCTGTCAAAAGTAAATAGGTACAGATAGGTATGCATGGTATAAGTGTGAAGTATAAAAGTATTGTGTATTATTTGCCCAGTGCATTCTGTATGGATTCCTTGCTTGAGTCTATTAGCATAGTGTGTATATAGTATATTCACACACACAAAATACACCGAATGAAATGCATGGGCAATTTAACTTGAGAGTTTAGTTGTATTATTGGTGGATGTAAGTAAATGGAAGGAAGTTTTGTTCAGTGTAACAAAACGATTGAGTATTCTTCTTTGAAGTAATGTAAGTCTTGTGCGAAACCTCATTTGAAAAACTAATCAGAGCAATGAATCTTACAGTTGTCTTGTCTTGAATGTTGTTATCCGCATACTGTTCATGTTCAGACAGACACTATGGCGGTTCTAGCTAGTTACCTCCAGCTACATAACTATCTATCTCATTTCTATTCTTGATCTATCTCACCAGTCAAGAACAAAGCATTGCTGTTGATCACCAATGTGAAATCGATTCGGGTCGATGATCGGTCCAATTTGTTAGTTTTCTTTAGATAGAGTCGTGACTTTCTTTCTAAGGGATTTCCTTTTTCTATGTAGTAAATGTATAATATGGGTAGAGAGGTACATAGAGAGTTCAAATACTATGCTATCATGACACTAGCATCACCACTGCATTTACTATACACTTTCAATTTATTCTTTAATGCAAATAGTGGTGGTGAATGCTTCTTTTTGGGTTTTAGTTATTCAGAATAGAATTTATGTTCAGAACCCATGAAATTAGTCATAATTTAAAGCATCGCCTTTCTTTGCGCACTAAATAATGCAAGAGAATGAGGAACATATACACGAGGGAAACGAAACGGGTAGTTTGCATGTAGCAGTCGACAATCTGAATGTTGTCACACTGTGTTTACTTCTATTTACTGGCAGAGATCAAAGCGACTAGTGTTTGATATAGAGCAGATATAGATTGTCTTAAAAGCACAATATTTCACCTGTCAGAGTCCTGTCAGTTTCATCTGGTGGCTAAGGTGAGTCGAGGTGAAACGACGTGACGTAGAGTACAATAAAGTTCTCGGCGAAAATGCACGAGCTTCTTATACGAGCTTCTTATGAAAATAAAACTTTATTCAAATTCAACTTAGTGTGCCTGTGTATATGTAAGTGTATGTAGATACATAGAGTATAAGTTGAGAAATAGAGAGAGAGAAAGATTGTAATACGTTTTATCTTTAAAGATGCATTATATAGCCAGGTTGAATGCAATAACTCAAAGTTATAGAATGCTAGTGCTGTGTGAGAGACGAGTGTGTATTTTTACCCGAAGTTTTTTTAGCGTTGATGTATTTATCCTAAAGTGTATTATTACAATATGTGTTGTGTGATGCATGTGGATATATTATAGGTAGGTAGAGTGTGTAGTGGTTTGGTTTGTTATTCTACCAGGGCGATCTAATGTGAATATACTTAGGACAAAAGAGAGTGTGTGTTATGTATAGTGTGTATAGTTTACATATTGCTTTTTCTCTTGTAAAGTGTAAGTAAAGTTAAAGTGAAAGTAAACTCATCCTTCCGTCTGTGGGCTGTCAGTTTAGCTTCAGTCGGAAATCTGCGACTTTATTTCATGTCATCTGCTGCTGTTTGAGAGATCGAGGACAAAAGTAGAGCAGAGCCGTCGTTGCGTCGTTTCTCTGTATGTGAGACGAAAATATGAGACAATAATGTGTAATACATGCAGGATTCATTACGTAAACTTATGAGAAAGCAAGTTCTAAAACTGTGTAGTAAAACTGTTTTAGTACAGTAACGTTATGGTGTCTGTCGCTGTATGTGTCATGGGCGATTTTTTTTAAAGAAAAACTTTGTTTGATGGTGTAGAGAGATATGTGCGAGAAGGCTGTGCAAGACAGCTGCCAAAATGAAAGAGAAAAGAAAAGCTTGGCTAAAACAGACATATTTTATTTACGCGGCCCACATTGTCAGCCAAAACAAGCGCTATATGTATTTGTAGAGTATGAAAGATATTTTGAGAAAGCTCAGACAAAATGCATTGCATTGAGTTTTTACTTTTTTAGTCCTGTTTTCACACTAGGCCAAGGGATGCATTCAAATTGTGCGTTTTTCACAGCTTTACACCTGACTTGACTTTTTCTCTCAAGTGAAACGTTAGAAATGATTTTGAAAAATGTTTGTCATTTGCCAACTGTGTATACTAGAATAGTATGTTTGGCACGTGTGTTCGTTCTTTTGGCACACAACATTTTACTGACACTTCTTATTCGCCCGTTACTATTCCAACTTCCCCAGTTCCCACAGAGGAGGAAATGTAAGAAATCAAATTTCAACACTCTACAACACAGGAAATTAGATTTTAAACTACATTTAGACACAAATTGTATATTAATGATGAGCGTTTAACGTTTAGAAAGTATATAGCAATTAATAAAAAGGTGAATGCCTTCTTTGGGTCTTGGTGAAACTTGGTTTATATACTAAAAATACTAAATATTAAATTGAAACTACATAGATAGACTGCTTGATTCCATGCGACACAAAGTGATTATGTCTCATGGTAATAATTTATGAAACATCTTCGTTGAGTTCGTAAGAAAGTGAGAGTTTCTGAAAAGATTTTCGGGTTTTGTTCTGAGTGTACAAGAACATGAGAATTAAGGAAAATGTGTTATCAAAGTTCTCATGAAATCATGAGACATAGTACACAACATTTTTTCAACATTGTGTTTGTTATATGATACAATGATAATACAATATTAATATTCGACCTAGTTGTTACTATACTACAACTACAAACTGTACATCTATCTCTATACGCTTGACGCTTAATATGAATGTGATAAAATTCGTGAAAAAACTAAGAAGAGACTGATGTTGATGTGATGGTGTAAATAACTTAATCTCTCCAGGCTTGAGTCAAACTTGAGTTGACTCGACTTGTTTCAGTCGAGTTGACTTTTCAAAGTTGGAAAGGAAGACTACTATACAAGGCGAGAGGATGTAATGTAAAGCACAACAACGGGTTGTTCTAATCTTCAGGCAACTCACTCACTCAGTCACCAGCTCATTTTCACTATTTAGTACGTCTTGAATTCAAGGGTTGTACGAAACTTATCGTAGAGTCATCAAATACTAAGCCTTCATGGTCTATGCCTGGATGAGTATTTAACAACAGGGAAAAGTATATAGACCATAAGAAGCTTTTGAAAGTTTGAAGAATTATTTTTTAAATAATGTTGCCCTGCTGCTGTATTTATTGTAAGTAATGAATCATTTAAGACGTGTAGTTAATACGAACATACTAGTTACACTTTTTCACATCACACTCCTCGAGGCAGAAAAACATGTAGGATAAAAAGAGACTTTGCTACAAGGGATCCCCTATATAGAAATGTCATCCAACCTCATTAGCAACAAGTGACTGGATTAAAAGTTAACTTTTAGCAGCCAAACTAATGCATAGTGGGCTTTCGAAAAAAACTGGCAGTACTTATTTAAAAGCAAGTACCAAAACTAAGACTGTGACTGCATTATAACATTAGTAGTGACAGTGTAATTCAATAGGTAGTTCCTTTGCATTCTACTGTCAAAGATTAAATCTTTTCAGACTCTTCTTTTCACATCATTTTGTCCAATTAAATTCAATTCAAACCAACTTCCAAACATTTGATTAATTGAAAAAAGTCCTACTTTCTCTTTTATTACTACCAGGAATGTTTTCACAGGAAATCATTAAATCTAGTAGTTAACTTAAATAGTTTTCAACTTTTAATTGATTCTGGTTCAACGGATTTTGCATTAGTATACATGATTTTGTTTTTTGGAACTTGTTTTACTAATATACATACCAAGCTTGTTAACGTTTTCTGACCTACTTGATTTGCAATAAAATTATCAAAAAGCAATAATTAAATTGTTTTATGGGCGTGTGTCTTGTGTAGTAGGTATTTAAGATTTCAGGATGTTCAAAATAGAAAATTTCATCGGATTTAATTTAGAAGAGACATGCAGTTTAGTTGCTTGAGAAATTCTGCATCACATTAGTATTCCACATTAGAATGTTTCATCGCCTATGCAATCCCATCCAAATTAAGATTCATGGACGTGGTTGTGCTAACGTATAAAATAATGAAAGACTGTGACAAGTGCTGTGTGACTGTAAGAATTGTGGTTTTAGCTATAAAAAAATGCGGAAATGCTGTGTTACCAACAAGAGCTTTAATAATAAGATTCCACATCTTTAAATTGCTTTTGAGTCTGTACATAATGCAGCAATCATTGAGTAAATCTTGTTGCTCTTGCTTCCTCGTCAGTGTTCTCCTTGGCCTCTCTCTCTTTGAAAACGATTTTGAAGGTGAACTTCCAGCAAAACACGACATTTAGAATCTTATTAGTAGAAAAGTCATGATTTCTATCACGAGCAACTCCCAGACCTCAGTTGAACGCATTGCAGGACCAGAATCTGTAGGTCTAGTGTTTTCATTTTACTCATACAGTATACACATACTTAGAAAATACACGCAGCAAGGCAACGCAATGGTGCGGTGTTCCGTCTTAGTAGTACTACATAGTACATACTTCATACACTACATACACGTTCCTATAGCTTTGAGCATTAGTTTAGAATCGAGTATATAGAATCGAGCATTAGTCAAGGAGGCCTTCGCAGCAATCACCACATAGTCAAGTCAGCAATACGCCAAACACTGCAAAACTCACAAGATAAGGCAAAGAAAACTGAAAAGCCAGGCTTGACAGCAATGCAACGTAATACTAGTGTACCTATATAGAGTCTTTCTCTTTACTTGTACTTGTATCTATTGAAGGAATACGATAACCCTACTAAACTAACTAAAGCAAATGAAGCACCAAAAAGTGAAGGAAAACAGGAGGTTGGTATAACTGTATGTAGTAGGAATACAGTATGAAAAAGCTGAGCATTACATTACATTAGGTTGCCCGTTACTTTATGTAATGTTCCCAGTAGAGTTTTTCCCTATTTTTACTTAACACAGGGACATGGAAATTCTAAGACTGTTTTAGTCTTTAGAAAAAAAGCCCATTAAGTTACAAGTCACCCTGAACGAGATTTCCCTGTGTAGATTGAACTAAACCAGATACGGTTGAAGAAAGCTAAATGACCCTAATCGTAATCATCGCATTGCATCGAAGAACCACTATTATTACAGGGCTCTCGTTCGTAAACTCATTCTTAGCTTTTCTTTAGCGCTATAGTCTAAGTCTAACAAAGAATAATCTCCATGTTTTGAATGTCTTTTCCCTTTTTATATCTGTCTGTATAGAAGTCTTATGCAGTTATAACGTTAAACTACTCATACGGTACAACATAGTACCTACTAACTACAGATAAGTATGTAGGTATGTATGTAATATGTATGGATGTGCTGTATTCGCTTCGGAGACTTAATGTCTATGTGGTCATTCTGAATTATTGTGTGCTATTGTGTTGCAGTATCCAACCACACACACATACACACTGCAAATGCATGAATATGTATATGTACAAAAGCTATATATAGAAAAACGCAGAAAAAGCAACCAGAAAGAACGAGATGGGATATACTGGTTGTAGTATTACATACTACAATGCAATTGAAGTCAAGTTCAGCCGAATATAGAGAGAGAGAGACCTTTACTTTAGTTTAGTTAGGTACATTTGTACTGAATGTTGCCTTTGCCTGCATTGCATTGCAGGAAGAAAAGGAGTGAGTGACAACTCCAGGGAAACTCTACACACAGTTCTTTCAGAAGACTTTTCACTTTTTCCTTTCTTAAATTGGTGGTAAAAAAGCCTGAAAAGAATTCCTTAAGCTCCACAACCATATTTTACTATACAGAAAATGTAGCTTTATAGAGCAACACATATATTTTATGTGTTGCAATAAGTATGTAGTAGAATGCGCCTTACGAATTTACATTTACATTTATACTCTGTACACTTGTACTAGGTACTACTATTTCCACTGGCAATAGCAATAGCTACTACATACTTTTATATCTGTGATACTGCATGGTAGTACACTCGTAAAGCCTAAAGAATTTCTCCTTGAAAAGAAATTCAAAAGGAAGTATTTTTGTAATACACTCACACAGCTTTTGCCTCCGAATCCTTTACGTAGAGTAGACGTGTAGAATAGGTACACCTTCCTTCCGCTTTCAACTTACAGACTCCTTACTTACTTGTTATACGCTCATAGCCTCACTTTTCTATAAAATTACATGGAACAATTCAAAACTTTTTTTTCACCCATTGAATTACAGTAGGCTGCTACAATATGATCAAATGATATTAGTAGCACTATAGCTAGTGGTCGCCGTGGCACACAGTATGTTTAGTAGCTACACAATTGCTACTATGCTTTAGTTAGATTGAAAGTGTGATTTGAATGCAAAGTCCATCCATCTACTTTTGTGTACTACCATTTCATTTCATCTTGTTACTAGTATCTGCATGTAATGCGAAATCCACTTTGAAGTTTCAAGTTCCACTTACATTACATTATATTACACAGTCGGCAACATAACGCTGTTATGATGCAGTATTTTAAATTATACTTCCACTTGTATGTAGTAGCAATGTGTATACAGTACCTATATACATCTACTGGTAAATTCCTCGTCGAATGGAATACAACGCAGTTCTAGTAATTGAGAATTTCTCGGGTTTGTTGTTTGTAATGTAAACTAGTTGCGTGGGTCTTTTATAACATCTCTTTCAGTCTTTCACGCAAAGCAACGATTCATATTATTCACACAGAAAGCAATACGACGTAGATTCGCGATTGCAACAACAAACTACCAATGTTTTCCCAGTGTAGTGTCGAATAGCAGCCTTTGCTACTTATCTCCTGCATACACCATATTGTGTTTGTTACGTATGTTGTTGTCGGTAATATTAAAATTAAATGGGCACGCTGTATGTATTCAGATAAGAAGAATATGTATGTATTATACCTAGGTTTAGATATGTAGTATGTGCTAACAAAATAACATGCTGCATTAAGCATTTCCATTCTACAACACGGAGCTGACATGATTGTATAGATCTGCATAATAGAAACTGCAGAGAAAATGATTATTCTGAGATGAAAAGGCGTGGGCGCTATTTAGAACCATTTTCACTGTGACTGAGCTATCTCCAGAGTTTTGTCCCACTTTAGAATAGGACACTAGAGCACTCATTAGTAGTAAGAACAAACGAAACGTGTAAGTACCTTTATACAAGCTAAGTGTAGGTTGTAGTATTTATGTCTAGGTATAGATAGAGTAGTTTTACATAGGTATTTGTATATAAGCAATTTAATCATTCCTTCACTTGACTTGAACATAGTTCTACTATTTGTGCCATACCTTGTCTTGAATTCCGATGTAGGTAATTTAGCAAAACCTTTTCCTTTCCAGGTCTACTTTACTACCCGCTACTACAGAAAGGTACTATTCTACTACTGTAGTATTAATAATGCTATATTGGTGCACATCTGATGCTCTCTCTCTCTGAGAGTCGGAGTATCCACCACAGCTACAGTACAAAATAAAGAAAACAGATAAAAGGAAAGGCCCGCTCAGTGAGCGTTGCCTAAGACTTTGCTCACTTTGTTCTATTACACAGGACCATAATAAATAAAGCCATTTCTAATTCAAAATGCACACCAGTTTTCCTCCGCGACAGTTTTATTGCGAAATTTTTGGGAATTGGGATAATTCAGTTGGGTACATTCTGTAAAAGCATTCCTCTCGTTCGTCCTACCTAAAACTACATTTGGAATGGCTGATTACTTACATTACACACTGCACAAAAGAGCGACACAAACCAGAGAAATACTCTTTCGAGTTATGTTTGCAAAGGGTTAATGTTAATGCGACCATTAGGGGAACATTTACTTTGCAATATTTTCGAGTCTGATTATTCTCAGAATTTATACCATGTATTTCCGTTGATCACTTTGTCGTATCTACATCTACCACACGCTCGCCCATGTACAAATAACTTGCTTGTTAGTTTACTCTTGTTTAAGCATTTGCAAGCATGTCAGGAATGTGTTGTTTAGAAAAACAAATAATTGCGACTCTACTACAAACTTAAGCAATTGTGATTATTTTTAAATTCCAGTTTAATGCAGTAGAGTATCAAGAAAGAAAAAACGGAGCATTTGAGATTGTTACTCAGATATAAATCAAATCAAGTGAATTTTAGATGTAGAGTGTATGTATGTAGGTGCATACAAACCATGCTTCAAACAAATCCTCTGTGCCACTCAGACTTAACTATGTCGAAAATCCATCCTACCGACTTATTTACCTTTCGTGTTACTTTCAAAGCAAAGAAATTCATTCAGCTTTTTATTGCGTTCAATCTACTACTACGATAGGACTAACTATCATTTCCAGTGGTATAAAATTATATTACAATACACTACTTACTACTACTGCCGCTTCTAGTACTACTATTACAGTTTTCTGTGTCGAATGATTTCATTGTATTGTACAAGTCTTGTTTTAGTAGTGTGAAAGCAGTATACCTATGTATTTATATAGTCCAGAGCGAACTGAGAAATGTCTCGGAACACTGCGAATGGAAATTCTTTGAATTATTGACATGTAAACGAGAATTGTATTCCTCTTTGTATTCTCGACTAGATTTCACAAAACGGAGCCGAGTACTTTGCATTTGCAATGCTCGTTAAACTCATTCTTTGTAGGCATTTAAGCTTAAATGCACACCATAAGCTTTTACTAGTGTAATGTGTGCATGTGCTACTCTACCACCATCATTTAACGCTATGCCAATGCAAAGGAGTACATACCTAAATATCTACATAGTCGTAGTACTAGAGTAATAGTGGAGTACAGTACTAGAATAAAATGAGGATATTGTATGTGTATATATGGCATGGAACAATAAGCTGATTCCAAACCTATGGTTTCCAATACGACGCTTTTAAATAAAAGGAAGTCCCTTTACTTCAACTTTCACCATTTCATTCAATTTCAATGCTCTGATGAAATGGCAATGCATATAAGTACCAAGTGATATACCACCATCACACTCTACACACATACAAGTACTGCACAAACCTAACTACTTTGCCCGAGAGAGACACAGAGTTAGAACGAATGCTATCTTGCAATAATGGTGTTGAATATTCGAGTCATAATGAGAGACCGTCTGCTGTGAGCTCTCTCCGAGATATTTACTGCACGACCGAACTAAGCATGTCGGAATATCTCGAGATGCATCTACTACGAAAGCTTACAACAACGGGTATCTTGTATTTAAGTATTGTAACTGTACATTTATACACTTGGATATATTGTACAGATAGTTTTGCTAGTACAGCTCCTACTTATATTCATTTACAATAACAGAGCTGTACTGAGTGAGAGTCAGTACTTTAGCTCACTCACAACATTCTATAGGCTACAATGAAATGAAAGCAACTTCATTTGCAACCAGAAACCCTCTTAATTAACAAGTAATGAGATGGGATGAATTATATGAACAAGAAGTTCTTCACTCTCTCTCTCTCTCTCTCTGCCCGACTTCTCCGAACTAAGCCCACCCAACTAGAAATCATGCACTTGAAATTAAACAACACGCCCTGTAAAACTGTCACACTATTCCTCCTGTACTCACTCAATTTGAAATTACTGAACTAGTACTATTATGTGATGACTTTATCGTGTCCTAACACTTCTTTCACACCATTTACTCACCAATAAAGTCTCATAAAAACTTTCACTCTACACATTTTCCACAAACTGTGTGTAATTAATGGAAAAGGGTTCTCAGTGAGATTATGCGAGGAAATAATCACCAACCGCTAGATAGGTACTTCAGTATCTGGAATTCATAGCATATTATGAAGTTGAAGAAAATTTATTTGCTTCTGAATTTGCATGAAACATAATGGACAAGACTGTACAACATCTGCTGTTATAACTACAGGTTAAAATTGACAGCTTCAATATATTTTGTTTGGTTTACAATTGATTTATTTGCAAGGTCTTTCTACATAGAAAAAAG